>JARKHS020025928.1:5000-195000 GCA_030143305.2 Amblyomma americanum | reverse complement strand
GTTTAAGAAGATATCAACTTTCTATTTGAATGCCAGAGCTTTCATCTTAGCTAGGAATTCAAGTGTTGTTTCAAATATGCGTTGCATAAATGTTCCGAAATAAACTTCAATTCAATTCAATACCCTATATTAGTTTTTAGAATGCAAGCTAATTCTTTTAGAAATTTTGCTTATCATCTACATACCATAAAATTTATGCACGTAATTTGTGTTTTCCGCTGCTGCAAGCCGATGCATTTAAAAGTTGCGGCTTTCGCAAGGAGAGGGCAACATCACCGTAATCCGTAATCTAACTGAGTATGTAACACAGGCATTTAGTCCTAAGCTCTCTTAAGGAACAACTTTATGCGCAGACATCGCTATTCCCCAGGTTAAAACTGATTACATGGTGCCTCTGGGATTTTGTAAAGTTGAGACACCAATAATTTAAATAAGGTGGGACATTTGTTTCACATCCCAAGCTCTTTTATCGGTGGAGGCGCATAAATGAATTTTTGCGTCCCCTAAAACTTTTGCACCTAGACAGACAAGTAAAAAAATATAATAACCCTCCAGCGCTCTATTTCTCATTGCAAGTAATATGCCAGAACAAATGCAATCAAATCAAGGCTTTTTCTTGTGACCGGCAAATTACTTCAATTTTTATCCACGCGTATTGCAACAAGGGTAGTTAATGAATCCCCAGTAGTAGTATCGCATTGCTTGAAGAAACAATCCTAGCCTGCCACACTGAATCTGTGCCAGTAACGTGAATGGAGACTCCCATTTAAACACCATATGAAGTCTGACCAAAGAAATATACAACCATGGAATTGTAGAAATATAAGCAAAAACTACGAAAGTGATCTTGAAGGAAAATATTCTTTTGTTTGCAAAAACAGCATCGTTAACCACTTCCCTTGGTACATTTACAAGTACAGTTGAAACCTTATAACGAAGTCTAAGGGGTCCAGCGATGCTTTCTTAATAGTCGTTTCTTCGTTCTAGACTAACGTGACATCGGCTGCGACTGCCTAATGCAAACGCACCTATTTCTTGATGCGGTGAACTTAAATTTTCCGCATTGAGCACCAGTACAATATGATACACTGAGAGGGACGATATGGCAAGTGGGTCTCACATGGAGTTAGTTACATCCATTTGCAAAAAAAAAAAAGACGTCAAAAATGGGGCAACAGTTCCATGAATTTCTACGAGGGCTACTGAAGGGATTAGCGATACGTTTGTTATATCGATTATGCCGCGTAAGATCGTTCTTTTTTTTCTGTTTCAGGACGTGCTCAAGAACGAAGACCTGGACTTGGACAGCATGTTTGTCTCGTCACTGGTGGCCGACCTCATCAAGGTTCACGCCGTTTCTTCACGATGCTTTTTCGCCGCATGGTTGCTTGCTCTACTAAGTTCTTTTTTTAATGAGTGGTGATGCTCACATAGAGGAAAACCAAGTACCCAGAATTATGGTGGCGTGGCTGCCATCCGACTTGCGTGCGCTGAGGTGTACGAACGTATCGAAAGATATATGTTAAGTTTATAGAAAAAATATGAAGCGTTCCCAAAATTTTGGGTGAAAACAGCGCTTACAAAGAAGCGAGTAGAAGTAGACTTACAACACCACGCTGTTGTTGTGATTTGACCATTCACCAACAAGCTTTAGTGTCCACCTCGTTAAAACGTTCAGGAATTGTGCAACGCTGACAGCTCGCAGAACTTCAATGGTGCTTCGTAGCTTGATTGCTGGTTAACGGTCCATAATTATGTTTAATTGTCAAAAGACTGCTGTTTCACAACGGCAGCTAGCGCACGTAGCTATGGCAACACCACCTCTAACTGCTTCATCAGGCTGAACTATTCTGGTCCTGGGCTTGTGCCCACAACTTTCTTCGACATTCTGAAGGCAAGTTTCGCGAACATAACTAGTTCTTCAAGGATCGCAAAGGTCGCATACTACGTTCAAGGCTTTCGAGTAATTGTACAATAATTTTAATGTCGCTAAGCTCGAAAAAATAGTTTCTAGCGGTCATTGTCCACGGCGACACGCCACCCGAACAAAGCGCGTGCCCTGCAACACACGGTACAGGGGGGGGGGGGGGGGGGGCTTGTTTTTTTGACAATAAGGATCAGAGGTTGCCAGGCCAGAAGCTGTTCGCTAAAGAAACGGACCGAAATTCATTTAAATGTATCGACCCCACCGAATGGATCCGAATTCGAAGAATTGTAAAATGAGTGGGACAAATTTAAATAAAGAGTTTATGTTAGAAAACTGAATCTCATAGCACCTTCATAGTTTGATGATTTTCGTAAATACGGCCACCAACTCTTCTCTGCCATTGGACTCTCTTCATTCTCGGAAAACTTAACGCGCAAAAAGCTTTCGATTTCTCTTCAGGTGTGCGCACCACTGAATTCCAGTTCTGAAATGCCACAGATTTAGAGGTAGTACCTAAATTAGTACAACCACTAGGCATCAGCTGTGTGCGCTGTCTGGTCGCCACGAGTAGAAGCCCTGACAAACCGCAAGACGTCGAGAAAAAAGAACAGATACATGTCGCGGGCTTATACAGGAGGCACAAATAACTGACCTGACCACACTGTTTCCCAACACGGGATTCATTGCTCTCTGTTCAACTCAGACGTAGAGAGATAAATCAGTAAAATTTGCAGGATTTATAATTGGGCGTTTCATTTACAGGGGGGAATGATACTGCTAGCAGTTAATGCAGTTCACAGGCGTTTGCAAATATTTCAACTGCAACTTACAAGAAAGCATTAACAGAAAGAAGCTGCGCGGGGTTAGTAGATTAGCTTTTGAGGACATTACCAGCGTTATTTTCTGCCCCGGGCAGAGGAATGCTTTAATGAGTTTGCCTTCCCTATTTACACGACCGTGAAACCTAGATGCGTTGTGTGCTTTTGAACGAGGCGTCCGCCTCCGAGATTTTTTCGATTAACGAAAGAAAATGAACGAAAATGAAGCTGCTGTCCCAAAATGGCTGAGTGGTAAATGTGAGCCAATAATGGTGTTCTGAAGCATAACCAGAGGAAACGCGAGAGTTATGTTCATAAAATAACACCGGACACTGAAACAGATTCCGGCAAAACACGTAGATCGCGCTTCATGTCCACGGTGGGGGTCGTCCATTCTTCTGATGTAAAATGAAAAATGAAAATTGGTTTCTGAAGGGAGGAAATGACGCAATAACTGACTCACATGTCTCGGTGGACACCTGAACAGCACCGTAATTGAAGGGATAAAAGAGGGAGTGAAAGAAGAAAGGAGGAAAGCGGTGCGGTAGAGGAGGGCTCAGGAATAATTTCGACCACCTGGGGATCGTTAACGTGCACTGACAGCGCACAGCACACGGGCGCCATTGCGTTTCGCCTACATCGAAACGCGGCCGCCACAGTCGGGTTCGAACACGGGTACTCCAGCTCAGTAGACGAACGCTTTAGCCACTGAGCCACCGCGGAAGGTGTGTTCTTATGTCTGGATGCGGAGTTGTGAACCGGAGAGGCGTAGCGGACGCGGTAGCTTAGGGCGCGGCGCCCGGTGTAGGTGAGGCGACTCAGGTCGAAGTTACAGTAAGCCAGCCAACTAGGCGAGCCGTTACAGGTTTGACGCCATCGACTCGAATTACTCGCTATGCACACTGCCCTCGTTCGTTCCTTGTCAGTGAAGACGTGGGCCGGATGAAGAAGGCCATCCAAACAACCTGTCATTACAACATTCATGAACAGATGGCGCCACCATACCACTCACCGTGATGCGCAATTCAACATCATTTTACCCGCCGCGGTTGCTCAGTGGTTAAGGCGCTCGGCTACTGATCCGGAGTTCCCGGTTTCGAACCCGACCGCAGGGCAGCGTTTCGATGGAGGCGAAACGCAAAGGCGCCCGTGCGCTGTGCAATGTCAGTGCACATTAAAGATCCCCAATTGGTCGAAATTATTCCGGAGCCCTCCACTACGGCCCCTCTTTCATCATTTCTTCTTTCACTCCCTCCTATATCCCTTCCCTTACGGCGCGGTTCAGGTGTCCGCCGATATGTTGCGACAGATACTGCTCTATTTCCTTTAATAATAATTGGTTTTGGGGGAAAGGAAATGGCGCAGTATCTGTCTCATATATCGCTGGACACCTGAGCCGCGCCGTAAGAGAAAGGTTAAGGGAGGAAGTAGAAGAAGAACGGAAGAAAGAGGTGCCGTTGTGGAGGGCTCGTGAATAATTTCGACCGCCTGAGGATCTTTGGCGTGCACTGACATTGCACAGCGCACGGGCGCCTTAGCGTTTCGCCTCCATCGAAGCGCAGCCGCCGCGGACGGGTTCGAACCCGGGAACTCCGGATCAGTAGCCAAGCCACCTAACCACTGAGCCACCGCGGCGGGTGCTATTTCCTTCTCCAAAAGCCAGTTTTATAATAATAATAATAATCATTGTTTTTTGGGGAAAGGGAATGGTGCAGTACTGTCTCATATATCGGCGGACACCTGAACCGCGCCGTAAGGGAAGGGATAAAGGAGGGAGTGAAAGAAGAACGGAAGAAAGAAGTGCCGTAGTGGAGGGCTCCTGAATAATTTCGACCACCTGGGGGTCTTTAACGTGCACTGACATCGCACAGCACACGGGCGCCTTAGCGTTTTGCCTCCATAAAAACGCAGCCGCCGCGGTCGGGTTCGAACCCGGGAACTCCGCATTTTCAATTTAATTGTTTCGTACTATGAAGGCGCGTTTTCAGTCTATTGCGGGATGATTGCTAAGAAAGAGCGCGAACAGCGCTGCTTACTTCGCTACGTTCGACGGCATCACGGAGGCCAAGTGTGTGGCATTCAGAGCACTGACATGTCTGTCCTTGCTATCGTAAAAGAGTATCTTGCAAAAGCTACCAGCCAATCCAAGACTACGAAAGAATTGACTTGAACGGGCGCAGGTGCCGGAAACCTTAAGCGCTGCGCTACAGTCTCTTTTTTTGTGCAATTTTCTGGCTTATGGAAGCTCTATTACGAGTAAAGAAGGCCCATTTTCATGCATGAGGCTCTAATTTCTCAATGTAGCTCGGCTTAGTGTGTCGTTTTACTACCCATTAAGGAATTTGCACGCATACGTCACAAGGCCGCCGCACGCAGCGCAAAAGCGGTCCCTAAGTTTGTGTTCCCAGTACTAAAACTCTCAAATAATTTTAATTTCAGAACATGCAAATCTAAAGCTGTATAGCGCCGAGGCCTCATCTCACAAGAAAAACACGTAGCGGAAACACGACGACTTCACAGCCAGCTATGGCGAGCTCCTAATACGCGGCTCCTAATGCACTCTCTGGGATCATAGACACGTGACTCTTTCAAGGGAGTAAGGCAAAGCTTATCTGAACGCGGAAAACAAAACAAACGTTTCCTATTCAGCCTTTCCACTGAGACAAAGTTTTCAAGGAGGAGGAGGAGGAAGAAGAAGAGGAAATGCAGGGAAATTAACCGGAAGAATAATCGGCCTGTTACCTTACACAGGGGGGAAAGGGGTGACGGGATAAAAAATGAAAGAGAAAAGAGAGTCACTATGAAAAGTCAGCGCTCGTAAAAGTCACAGCTTATCGTGCAGGCAAGAAGCTCGTAAGAAGCGGAGCAGTGCCTTGGAGGCCTTCACCGCCGACGACCGCCGCGACCAGTGGCCGAGAATCTTCATTTCCGTCAGTTGACGTGGATCTAGACGCTCCAGTGCACGGCAGAGCAACTGTTATTCGGCGCTGTGGGCAGGGCACTCAGAAAGAATGTGGGATATAGTCTCATCACAGCCGCAGATGGCACATGCAGGGCTGTGAGCCATACATATTAATAACTAGTAATGCTTGGTGAAAGCTACACCAAGCCACAGGCGACACAGCAAAGTTTCTTCACGTCGTGGTAGGCCGGATGCAAGCCGGAGCTTCAGATATGGGTTCAAGGATTTTAAACGTGAATTGGAAAATTGGCCGCAATTCCATGCGGCAATAGTTAAAGTGAATCGACCTCATGCGCGCGGTGATTGACTGCTATGCCGCTATGCCCCGGTAGCCATTGTTAGATAATGTTGTGCCTTTTATTTATGGCACAGAGCTTTCAAACTGTCTATTGAACGAAGCAAGCTAACGTCCAACTTAAGGTGGTGTTCGTATTTTCTTTGGGACATCCAGCATTGACACTATGGAGAGTCCATACCTCAGTGTTGCTAACCGAAGGAGCCACCTGTTAGCATATAACGTTTTAAAATGAGTATAATTTCTCAACGTTTATTCCTCAGCCATTAAAAGAGATTTGAAAATTCGCAGTATCTGCATACTGCTGAAACGCGGGGAAAGAACTTATGCTTGTAATTTAGGTCTGCAACATTTTCAAGACGGTAATGCAGATCGAAGAGGGAAAAGTAAAACATGCATTAAAAATTCAAAGAAGTGTTTGCCACGAGCAGAAAGCACGGCCTTCATTACGTGTGCATGCATGGCATTTTATTACTTTACGCCTCGTTCCACGCACACGCACTTTCCACGATAGGTTTTTGTGCCTTTTATAACCACCTTTACTACCTGTAATATTAGCATGCAAAAAGGGAAGAGGTTCTTGTCAGTGCTCCTACGTGGGAGTCTCGCAACATACTGCAGAAAAACTAGCTTAGTTTTGACACGTGCTGTATGCAGGGTGTTCTCGGTGGACACTAAGCAGGTTTCGAAGTTTTCTAATTTTTTGCGAAGGTTAAGGAAGCTGTTGTTAACTTGCTCTCCGTACCTAAAACCTTCAACTACGGGATGAAAGCTTTTTGCGTAGGTGGAAAAATGAGGAACTAGTAAAAAAAATTATAATGAGAATAGCTTTTCTGTGCCAAGAGGGAAAGAAGTTATTTTATTATTCGGACAGAAAGGCAAATTTTTACTGGCCCTTCTGCGTTAAAGACAGGTTCATTACCTTTGTCTTCATAGCACATCTTAATGTGTTATATTTTGCGAGCCCCTAAAAAACCGTACCACCCACTACTCTGTTTGTCAGCGAACATTTACCTCCATTGAATGCTATAAAATTCATAATGTTAAGAAGAAAACATATTTCCAGCAGAGTGCTGCCAGCTATTTTAAATTCTCGCAAATAAACAATTTTAACCGCTAATCACCGTTCCTCACGCAAGCGTATCGCTTAGAATGGCATCGGAATTCAATTCGTGCATTAATCGATAGTTCATCTCTTCCGAACCAATAGGCTCATTATGTGGTGTGCGAGAAAATTTTGAATATTTATTCTTTAATTGTAAGCGATCACGCATAAATGACAATATTTTTCGTCGTGACAACAAATATCATTCTGCTGCTTGGAGCGTTACCTCATTGTAGTCAAATATACTTTTAACATAAGGACCACAATTCGTGCCATTAAAAATAAAACATCCTGAGTATTACGCAGTTGGCAGTCGCAGTTACAGGCGCCAGAACCCCATTTTTGCCGTTATACGTGACACACACGCTCCCTGTAAAAGTCCTGCATGTATGAGTGCGTGTGGGTGAGTCTTTTGTGAGTGTTATTATTTCGTTGTTAGCATCTTCTCAAATTTTCTGGCTGGTAGATTACCTGGCGAGCGTGTTTAGTTATGATGAAACATTGCTTCTGCTAATCTCCGGGGTCCTTAATAATTGGTTTTTGGGGAAAGGAAATGGCGCAGAATCTGTCTCATATATCGTTGGACCCCAGAACCGCGCTGTAAGGTAAGGAATAAAGGAGGGAGTGAAAGAAGAAAGGAAGAAATAGGTGCCGTAGTGGAGGGCTCTGGAATAATTTCGACCACCTGGGGATCATTAACGTGCACTGACATCGCACAGCACACGGGCGCCTTAGCATTTTGCCTCCATAAAAACTTAACCGCCGTGGTCGGGTTCGAACCCGGGAACTCCGGAACAGTAGTCGAGGGCCCTAACCACTGAGCCACCGCGGCGGGTCTCCGGGGTCTTTCATTCTCGTTTCGGTATGACACCCAGCTTCGGCAGCACACCATAAGCGGGCGTTGCAGGGATGACCATTTTAGGGACAAGGTGGTGTTTTGGTCCGCAGGGCATGATCTACATCCACGACAGCGAGGTGGTGTCTCACGGCAACCTGCGCTCCTCAAACTGCCTGGTTGACTCTCGATGGGTGCTGCAGATCTCCGACTTCGGCCTGCACGAGTTCCGAGCAGCGCAGACCTGTGTCCCGCAAGCCGTCTCTGAGAACGCTTATCGAGGTGAGTCAGCGAGCACCCAATGGTTAGAAACTTTCACAAGTAGAGCATAAATCACAGCGCGAAAGCAAAGGACGAAGGCAGTAGAGAAGAGAGTTCCCATATTAAAACGCTCTATAGGCTGTTCATATAGTTTCTATAGACGCTAATGCCTTCGTACGGATATTTATTTTCCTCTATTCATGGTTTATAGACTGTCTACACAGAAAAGTGTCCTAAATGTGCACTGCCATAAATGTATAGAGTGTCTGTATACTGCCTATAAGATGTGTATTGCCTATGGTGGGCGGGTCTATAGGATTTTTCTACTGAAAGTCTGTTGACATTGCAGACAAAAAGTAAAGGGAGAATTGATAGGATGCCTCTAGAATTTTTTAAAAGGGGCGCTGAGAATACGTCTACTTAGGGCAGGTAGTGACCACAGATCCGGATCATGAGAAGTATATAACTAGAAGGATAAGAATTGGGTGGAGCGCATATGGCAGGTTCTCTCAGATCAAGAATGGCAGTTTACTAATATCCTCAGGTATACAACAGCCTTATATTATCGGTACTCACCTACGGGGCAGAAACATGGAGGCTAGCGAAAAAGGTTCAACTCACGTTGAGGACAACGCAGCGAGCTATGGAAAGAAAAATTATAGGTGTAACCTTAAGAGACCAGAACCGGGCACAGTGGGTGACTGAACAAACGCGTGTTGATGACATCCTAGTCGCAATCAAGAGGAAGAAATGGGCTCCAAGCTGGGCATGTACTGCGAAGGCAAGATAACCGCTGGCCCTCATAGGTAACGAAGTGGATTCCAAGAGAGCTCAAGAGTAACAGGAGGCGGCAAAAGATTAGGTGCACGGATGAGATCAAGAAGTTTGCGGATATACGGTGCGTCGCTCGCAATCAGCTGTTCAATGGCGTTCTGCATTGATTGAGAAAAATGTTACTGCGACGCCCATACATGTTTTGTAATTTCCCATCCTTGCTGAAAGGCTGCTATGGCTGCACTTTCACAGGTACACATAGGAAGCCCACTTCCCTGGATGCTTCTACACAATTCATGACGGTGGTTTTTTTTTCAGAAAAGGGCGTCATGAGCGCTGGGATAGGGACTCAGACCTCAGTCCTTTCATTGAAAATTGCTCTTTGGCTTTGATGGCGTACAATCCTTATTGTCCGGACATATTTTAGAGAACAAAATAAGACCCGTACATTAAATGATACGTTTTTCAAAGCAAAAAGGCATTCTGCTCCACCAAGTGGAAAGAATTTGCTGTCAGCGATGCATCACAATGTTCAAAACCCTATAAAAAAAATATCGCGGCATTTTCTTTAAGCATTTGATTGGGGGTAGGCTCGCAGTGAGATCTAAGTGATGCGGATTTATTCTCGCCCAGAAAAGAGGTTTCGCGCGCTAAACAGCTCATCGCTTCAAAGAGAGCAATAATAATGGGCGTCAGCACGAGGGAGCACCAAGGAGTTATGCAGGCCTTTGTACGCAAGAGCTAGGATGGTTAATTTGGCAGCAGTAATCTAAATGATTCAATGTAGACGGCGGGCGCTGTTAGTGCCTACTCTTGGCGCAGCTATGAAAAAGAGCCTCGGCACACTGCCTTGGCAATTAAACCAATAAAAATACTCACTGAAGGAAAGGGATTTATTATAGACGGTAATGAAGCAGTGAAACTTTTTTATTGTCTAGAAGTGCCGCAGAATGCCGAAAAATGAAATGCCTATAGCGAATATAGATGACTTGCGCATGGTGTTGTCGGTCCATTTCAACTAAGAACGTTGCGTGAGGCATGTTGGCTGTGCACTACTGAATGTCGGTACAGAAACGCTAATAGGGAACCAGGAGGGACTACTCCAGTTATAACAGGGGTGGTATATTTTTATTTGTTTGAAAAGATTTCTATTCTTCTTTTTGCCGTCGCTTCTCTCTGTCTTTCTTACTTTCCTTCCTAATTTTCTTCTTTTCTTTGCTAAAAAATAGGGCTCCAGAACATAAGAAAAATATGAGCGCTTTCTGTTCCTCTACTCGCCAGAAAGCCAGACAAATTGATTGCAGAGTTTTGTAGGGCTCTGGTGGAGAACTAAGTACTGGTTATAATCTGGCAGTTAGTAAGATTACAGCAGCTTCACCTCTTCCCTATATTCCTTGTGTATGAGAGGCTCTTTCTAGCGAACATTAGTGCTAGTGCAAGTTAGACAAGTGTACCGAAGCCAGCTGCCAGAATACCAAGTTCCGAGTCTCACTGGTGTATCTACGCAGGTCTTCTCTGGCGAGCCCCCGAGCTCCTACGCTCGGCGAGTCCCCCGGCGCGGGGAACGCAGAAGGGAGACGTCTACTCGTTCGGCATCGTGCTCTACGAGATCATCGGGCGCCAGGGGCCCTGGGGCTACAAGGCACCGTCGACGCACGGTACGGCTTCCCGATTGGCTAGCCGTCTCTTTGTCAGTCTGCGTGTCCGGAATAATGCATGTACTCGGTGCTTTCATCACTGATTCATGGACTTTTTCTTGATTCTTGACTGCGTGCATTTGTTTAGCTCGTTTTATATTTCTTTAATCTCTTCTTTCATTCGCCTTTTACCCCAGAAGATAACCTGCCTGCAAGGTTTCTCTTCGAATCGTTTATTTATTTGCTGACTTAATAAAATTACCCATGCGGCCACTGGATGCTACGCAGCAGGCAGCAATGGTACCACAGAAAAAAAAACATAATAGCGGGACTCATTATAGGACACTAAAGCGATCCACATATCCGAGTATATAGCGGTTTCGTCAGGTTACCCCACTAGAAATAGAAATGGCTTTACTTTACTTCCGTTTCATTCCAAGAAAGATGTGTTTAGATATTCCTTCTGTCTGCGTGCTGAGGTAGATTGGAATGAAGTCGATGAATCTATTGTATCCCTGAATGATTATGAAGAATTTGTTGCCGAGACTGTGGCGTGATTTGTTATAGTAAACTGTTTTTACAATCATGTTAGGACCGTCACCGCGTTGTACGAATGTTTGTTCGCACTGCTGCAACTGTTGGTGTCTTATTTTTTGTTACGGTTCTTTTTGTGTTGCGATGTAAATCTCGCTCTGCCGCAACTCCATCAAAAAGAAGGTAACCGTATTGTAGATAAATGAATAAAATATGATGCACGCATGCAGAACTAAACAAAGCAGGGGTTTTCTCTAGAACAACAAACGCTTAATGTTGCGCCGTCAGTGCAAGCAGGGACTGGGACGGGTTGCGAGCTTCGTAGAGTCGAACAAATCTAAAGTCTACACTTAAGCTCCTCCCACACCAACTTCCGGTCTACAATGTTCCCCTATTTATTAAAAACCAACTCACAAGTAAATCGTGAGCGAGCAAAACCGCAAAGCAAGACAGGACTGAGGCAGGCAACAACACCTCGTTGTCGCCTGCCTCAGTCCCATCCTGCTTTGCGGTTTTGCTCCTCACGATGTCCTACCAAATGGCCTACTATCAAGTCCTTCTAAGTCCCAAGTTAAAATCTCAAGAAGTAGCATATTGTGATGCCTATGACTTGTTTATACAGACTGTAATGTGATCGTTTGCTGCTACATTCGAAAGCTTATTAAGCGAACACCCTGTTGTCGATCGCGCGTTGTTTTCATCTGCGATTTTTAACTATCGTGTCTTTTTGAAATAGTTCATATGACGCCGCTTCTTATGATGCTGTATTCTAGGAATGCAGCATGTCCATTTTACGGCACAACATGACAGAATATTGCAAACTTAGGAAAGAAATAACCAAGACTTGAAAGGCGAGCGCGATGGTTCATTAAGGGAGCGTATCAGAAACGACACAAGTTTCCAATTATAGCGTTTTACCGCGCTAACAACCACGTCACTCATTACTTCAGTCTGGCATGATATTCGGGAGAGGTCGCACAGAGATTAACTGTAGAAGAACTGAGGATTGGACGAGCTGGTTGTGATCCATCACAATAAGAACCAGCGCTAAAAAACACACACAGAGGACGAGACGCGCCTTCGTGTGCCTCGTCTCGCCCTCTGTGTGTGTTTTTTAGCGCTGGTTCTTAATGCGATGGATCGCTCAGAGATGCCAGCCATGTGCGAAAGACGTGTGGCCACACTGGCCGTCTCATAGAAAAGTGTGGGATCCGTCTTGAATCGTTTGTGGGCGGAAAGCTCTCGGACCCCGCTTTCAGCCATAAAAGGGCTCTTAGGCGTGGCGTGCGGAAGAAGTACTCAGCGGGAGGTTTCATTAAGGCATCGCTCAAATTCTTTAGAGCTTTCCTTTTATCTTTATCACTTTGGTTCAGCAGGCTGTTTCGTGTTTGTTATATCCGATTAAGCTGCCCTAAATCAAGCGTCGGAGCTGTTTTATTTTTCATTAAGGGATGTTGCTAAAAGCGCACGCAGGCTACGCAGCAGGAATTATAACGTGTTTGGGAGAGCTTATAGGCGGCGCGGCTAAGCCTTGCCGTAAGCGTCGACAACGACGATTAGGAAGTGTTGTGCGTGTGCTTGGAGGACGACGAGGATGAAGTGTGTATTCAGGCACTTTGCCGCTGGTCCCTTTTGTTGTTCGGCATTTCGATTGTCTCTCGCTGTACATACCTTCACTGCCCTTTTGTAAATTTGTTTATTCTCGCTAGATTATAAAAAAATCGTACAAAAGCGGGCTGGTTCTTTTTCCGAGGATGTAGGTTTCAGGTGGTCTTCCGCACACGTCGAAGCCAATGACGTGTCAATGCCTTCTCATAACGTCTCATCGGGAAGCATTCTTATGAAAACTCGAAACAAGATATGCGTTTTCGCAACACATCTTGTTGTTTCCAATTTTCATTTGTCATTCTGCTCATGCACAGTCTCATACCATCGTTCCTTGTTGAACGTTCATCGTTCTGATGATTTGCATAATTTTATACGCTTTTATTCGGCCCCATGACACGCCCGTGACATTGCCTGATCAGCTGGTAACTCGCCTGAAGAATACTTATTGTGTACACATCTTCGAATAAACTTTAGTTGTTAGTCAGTTCCTGTGTCGTTCCTCTCTACTTCGTCCTGTGTTTGCGCTGTCATCGTTTTTTTTTCACGTTACTTTAACTGTAATGGCACGTTGTGCGTACAGCATGTCGAGAAAAAGGTTTACAGGCGTCACAGTGACAAAGTCGATTACTGCTGTGCATTGTAATTACACATCCAAACGGACGTCGATTTCCGCCGGCGATTCTATGCTTTGCGATCTTCTTTTATTGGGATAGCGTTAAGGGCCTAGTTATTGGAAAAGCCGGTGCCGCTATGGTGCGTGTAGAGAAACTCAAGATAGGTCCAAAAAGTCGTGGCGTCACAATCGCATGACTTCGCGAGTGTAGTTCAAACAAACCATAACCATCACACACAGCACAACAGTGATGACATCACTACACAATTCGTTTTGGTCTGCAGGTTCTTGACGTCACTCCACTACCATCACGTAGTGCGTATGAAAAAAGAAAAGGAATTGCGCTGAAAAGAAAACTGTGAAACCTGGACTTGAACCGCTGCCTCTTGTGACGTGAGCAGGGCGCTCTACCCTTCTACGACTGAGGAACGTTTTTCAGACTTGGTTAAAGGGAAGGGTCGTGTGTCTCGTGTTGACAGAATAAAATAAAAAAATTGGCAGAGGTTTAGCTTTGGTTAAACCTGGAGTGACGCAATAGTTACAGCTGGCTGAGTGGAACTTGGTCACGTGACCAACCACGTGACGAACCACGTGATCAGGCACGGCGCCGCGCCGCCGGCAGCTGCTCGGCACCACGTGACCAAACACGTGACAGCGTGGTGGCGCAGCCACAGGGTGGCAGCGTCGCCACGCTGAAGGCTATAAATGCTACCGTAATGTACCTACCGCTACAAAATTGAAAAAAAATTATAATAACACAAGAAACAGTGTCTCCTGCAGGGACGTATTTATACTAATTTATACTATGCGTCATACTCTTAAGTAGAACGTTAGGTGTCCCGTGAATGTTTTTTTTTTTCATTTCTAGCTTATTTCCACAGTTTTTTCGGTAACAAATTAGTGTCACTTTATCCAGCGTTTTGTTGAAAATGGCTTCTCATCGCTGACCTGGGGCGTTCTCTGGTCTTCGTCGCACTCTCTGCAGAGGTGATCGAGCTGGTGCGGCGGCGTAGCGCCGTCCCATTCCGGCCCCCCGTGGAGTCGCTGTCGTGCGCGGACTACGTACTGCGTTGCATGCAGGAGTGCTGGGACGAGAACCCCGACAGCCGGCCAGACTTCCGCTTCGTCAACGTCAAACTACGCCAGATGCAAGCCGGCCTGTGAGTCGTGCTCATCTATACCGTTACAAAACATTTTATAGACAGTGTATAGACTGTCTATAGACTTCTGTCTATAAAGTTTATAGACTCTTTGTAGACAAATCATAGAGAACAGTTTATAGGCAATAAAAATGCTTAGACATACAATCTATACACAATCTGTAAACAATCTATAGATTTATGGCTAAATATTTTTAGTAGACTTTTGTTCATAGACAGTTTATAGACTATGAATAGCAAAAAAGAAATATCTATATAAAGGCAAGAGAGTCTATGAGACGTCTAAGGCTGTCTATAGAGCATATTTATAAGTGTAAACTCCTCGGGTCCTATAGGCAGTCTATCAACAATCTATAGATTTATGGCTATACATTTTAGTAGACTTTTGTCTATAGGCAGTCTATAGACTATAGATAGAGAAAAATAAATATCTATAGGAAGGCAATAGAGTCTATGAGACGTCTATAGAATGTCTATAGAGCACATCTATAAGTGTAAACTCCTCGGGTCAGAGACATTCATACAGTTTTCGCTGTATTGTCATGTGTATGTGCCAAATGCTGTGCAGAAAGCCCAACATCTTCGACAACATGATCGCCATGATGGAGAAGTATGCCTGCAATCTGGAGAGCCTCGTCCAGGAACGTACCACGCAGCTGGTGGAAGAGAAAAAAAAGACTGAGCGCCTGCTGCATCGGATGCTTCCCAGGTAGGGGGCGAATAAGGAGATTAGGCTTAACGATAAGACAGGAAACTTCTTAAAGCTTTTTAAAGCGAAATTTATTGCCCCAGGGCATCAATGATGAGTGAAGGTGTGATGAATGATGTAGTAGAGATAAAATGAATGGAAAAAAGTTAGCTGATTTGATGAAGTCCAGTAGCGAACGATGGTACGGTCCCTGCATCCAGGCAATGTATGAAGCAGGGTTGCTTGGTGAAAGACCTGCTACCATCAGATGCCGGATCCTTGTAGGGTTGTGAGCTGGGCAGTCCCAGAGTAAGTGATGAATGTCGGCCTCAATATCCTCGTGTTTACATATCGGACACCCTAGCCGAAGAAACAATTCTCGGTACTGAGGCCACTTCCGAGTGATGGCTGGTTTGAGGGCAACCCCGACATGGATCATCCTAAGCGCAACCTCCTCTGCACGGGTAAAACCGTGGGGGAGGGTTACCGCACACGGAGGGATGAGAGCACGTGTGCGGCGCCGGAGGAGTTCCTTTCTTGATGAAAGGAGGGTAAAATTGTCCAAATGACGGAGCCGAGGTGGTGATGAGTTTGTATTCCCAAGGCGGGTCGCTAATCTGCCTGGCTTTGATAGGCCAGCAGATCCCGTCGGACCCACTCAATACCTTCTTAAAGCTTGTTGAGGCTTGAAGCTTGTTAAAGGGCAACTGCACCACTTTTTGAGAATTCCGCACTATTCGATAATTCAAATCCATACAGGCTGTAGGTAAAGCACGCCAAGTGTTTCTGCGCTTGCATTTAAAATAGTGACGTAATCAACGATTGATTTGTAGGCTTCCTGTCAAAGCACCGGAGGAGTAACGGGGTAGATCGGTGTTACGTCACGGATGGTAAGGTTTCAAATTTCCGCTGCTGCCATCTACACCCTGCAGTGCCTTGCTGGATGCTGCCAAACAACACTCAGTGGGCTTTGTCTTCGGTGGCGTTGGTTTTTTTGCCTTCAAAGCAAGCGCTTATGGGTTGTGAATGCACCGGTGCCGTCGTTGACGTCATCAATGCCCCCCCCCCCCCTGGAACTGTGCGTGGCGGAGCAACTTGGAGGCCTTCGCGACTTTATACGGTGATTACGTCACCATTTCACATCCTAGCCTAAGAGTACTTCGCATGCTTTACTTGTGAGTTCCACACATTCTACCCATTTCATTTCGTCGATGCAGTTGCCCATTATTGGCTGGATTTTTCTGGGCCACTTTAATGTTCTGCACTAGTCATTTCAGAATTACTGCGTCTAGTGTTTCTGTTTTCATTCTGAGACGTCGAGCCCTTGTTTATGCCAGCTATATAGGTTTTAAAGCAAAGAGAAACGCACGATAGTGCCCCTGATGCAGGCTTTTGCAACATACAGTATCGCTTCGACAAAATTACGTTTTTAAACGAAGAAGCATTGTAATACTTAATTCTAACGACCTGGTCCGTCATTTCCTTTTGTTGTGAAAAACTATAAACAATTCCGTTTGTAATTGTGCAAAATGCTGTTCACGACGGTTGTGAAAATCATGCGTGCGTGCCTGGTAGCAAATGTGTTCTTATTCAGCTTTCGTTGTGAGTAGCTTCACATTGCAGTGGCCAGATGTCCACCTAAATGTGCTTTGAAGGTTGACTAACGACTTCTTTGGTTTAAATAAAATTACCGGTTAATTTATGGCGATAATGTGGAGAGTGGTGGCAGCAGGTATATTTCAGTAATGACTGCTGGAAATAGCACTACGTGAAGTGCTCTCATTCATGCCTCAAGATCAATTCTTTTCAAGACAAGCAAGATTTCGGAAACGCAAAAGCTTGGCAAAATGTCGAAAGATAAAGAAAACGGTAGAGAATGGCAGAAAACGAAGCAGATAATGAGCTAATTGCTTCGCATGGTTTGCAATCGTGGAAGATATATTTAAGTATTAAACAGCGTGCGCTAACAGGACGTACACAGGAAACTTGGAGACAGAGGAAAGAAGCGCAACTTCCAACTTTAATGACAGGAAAGGATGCCAGACGCTCTTTTATATCTGCTGGGGTGAGGGTGTGCGTAATGAATGACAGAGGCAAACAACTTCAAACAGAGGAAAACAAAAAAAAAAACAAAAACACGTGGCGTAAGTAGTTTTGCGCATCGGCATTTATCATTGCGAAAACGGCGAAGGGAAGAAAGCGTGTGTAGCATTTGTGTCACACCTCTGTGCTTACGAAGTGCTTGTATGGTGAGCGCTTTCTCAAATTTTATAAACACACGATGTGATATTGTATCCCAGCCAACATTTTCGCATGACACCGAGAACGCTGAAATTAGTAACTGTTTTTCTTTTCCATGTGTGCAGGTCGGTCGCCGAGCAGCTGAAGCGAGGCGAGAGAGTTGAAGCGGAGAGCTTCGACAGTGTCACAATTTACTTCAGTGACATCGTGGGTTTCACTGCCCTCTCAGCAGTATCCTCTCCACTCCAGGCAAGTGATACAAAAATTGTCATGCGATGATTCAGTTAGAGGGAATCACTGCTTTCTCAATAATTTTCTTTACATCCGTGTTTCTTCTCCCCAACGTATGTTAGCATTGAATTACAAAATGAAGATTATGAGTATTAGGATTGCATTAGAACAAATTTTCTAAATCAGCTTCATGTGTACATGAATGCTACGCCTTGACTTAGTGTTCTTGGCATTGCCGTTGTAACGCATGTTGTGAACCATGCTTAAAAAATGTAGCGGTCTGTGAGGAAGAACTTCGCTTCTCGAGCATTGCTGAGACACCTAGCAGCTTGTAGCCATCAGAACCTATTGGTCCTTCTATTAGCTGTTCGACAAACTCTCTATTTACACTAACCCTGAAATTTTATGTTTACAGAAAAAAAAGGTATTCATTCACATATGAAAGAATACACACCGCTAGCGGTATAGCGCTGTCAAGATTATCCTAAAAATAAACCGTCTATTTTCGCCGTCGTCATATCATCTTGTTCTCACCTAATTTCGCTTGCGTTCAACCATCAGGTGCTCTTTTAACTTATAAAAATGGTACATGGGGAGCCTGTAGATTTCTTATAGACTCTACTGCCGTCCTATGGACATCTCTTTTCGTCTATTCATAGTTCATAGACTGTCTATAGAAACAAATGTAATAAAAATGTATGGCCATAAATCTATATAATGTCTATAGACTTTCTATAGGATTTGTATTGCTTATAGAATATTCTCTAGGATTTGTCTATAGACACTCTATAGATTTTATAGACAAAAGTCTATGGACAGGTCACAGAATGTATACAAAATGTTTCTAATGGTGGCGCAGGTTGTGGAGCTTCTGAACGACGTGTACACCTGTTTCGACTCCATCATCGGCGCCTACGATGTATACAAAGTAGAAACCATCGGTGACGCGTACATGGTCGTCAGCGGGCTTCCCATACGCAACGGACTGCGCCACGCCGGCCAGATCGCCTCCATGGCACTCCATCTTCTCGCCGCCATGAGGTGCTTCGAGATTCGACACCGGCGAGGAGAGAGGCTCAAGTTGCGCATTGGTATCCACTCAGGTCAGCAACTGCTCGACACGCTGTCTGTTGTACATTCGGCTGTGTTCATTGCTCCAAATTAATTACGAAATTCATTGCAGGCCCGTGTGTCGCTGGCGTGGTGGGCCTCAAGATGCCGCGCTACTGCTTGTTCGGCGATACCGTGAACACAGCATCTCGGATGGAGTCCAGTGGAGAAGGTGATGCACGTCCGCGAACAATTATCATCATTGTCTTATATCTTTGGCTGCTCACAGGAAGTATAGATTGCCCTTGTTTCTGTGGAAGAAGCTGCATACGCAGAGCATCCTAAAGGTGCTCGCTTTCGGAGCCTCAGAACCACACCATTAGAAATGTTCTAGTGACCAACTGCTTGTTAATGCGAACGCCTCTGTGTTACCACATTTTGAATCCGTTCACTCATTAATGAAGATAGCAAACAATCGCTGTTCAGAGATCTCATGCCATGGGAGTCGCTTGGACACCAGTTATTTACTTCCTTGGTAGGCGCTGTGTAGGCCTTACACAAAAATGCTTAGCCGATCGTGTGATCTAATGGAGAAAATCAACTTTAGCACAATTGATTGTACCTCTCGCTTTTACTTTCATCGACTTCACCCTAAGTCTTTGAGTTCTACTTCGCCGTTTATTTTTTTGTATCCCTGCTGCATTGGTTTCTGGTAGGTGGAGACTTGTGGAAGGTGAAATTGTGTAGGTGGGGGTAAGAGGAGGTTCGTAGTTCGAATATGGAATTTCACTGATGGTGCCCGGATGTGCATCGACTGTGGGACCTCAAAACGTGCCTCAATCCTCTCCGATCCGCTAGGGGCGCTGGGGTACGGAGGTGTAACGTATACACGCCCGACGTTTTCGCTGGTAAAGGAGTGAGCTACTCAAAATAAAAAAGGGGCATCCAGAAATGCCGCAAGACTGTCTGCGCAGACATTGCGCATGCGCAGACACTCCCGTCACTGAATGCATGCATTTTGTGTGTATGTACCTCCTTTGTCTATAGTAACCGACAACATGTTTTTCCTTCTGGGCCCTATAACGAAGCATTTACAGCACGCCTAAAGAACGAAAGGAGTCAGAACGTCAGGGCAAGGTTTACTTCACGCAGATTCAGAGCTTAAGGGCTGCGATAAACGCATTACTAGGAGGCTAAGAAATAAACCACGGTTGCCCGGCTACTTTTGTCGAAGACGGCACGTATCTTTTTCGTGTCAGCGCTAAGCAGGGATGCACAAAGAAATCTTAGGCGCTTTATATCTCTTCCCTCGCGTTACCTGAAAAAATTGAGAAAAATTTCTGCTTTTAAATGCTGCTGTACACGTGGAAGAAGAAATAATCACCACTTCATTTTTTTATAGGTAACACTGGAGAGAAGTTCGATGGCAGAAGCTTGCACCCTTATTTTGGCAGCGAATGTAAAAGTAACTTGCACATCAGACGGCTCTGTCCTGTAGAAAGTACCCACGACGGGGTTTAGAAAATCCACAGGATATATTGCTGCTCATTCACTACACTATGGAGCATAATATCAACAAACTGCGGTAAAAGGTACTTAAAATATGGCATCGCACCCCTCAAGTCATGCAGTGGGAGTAGTCCCTGTCTAAGGCTTTCCTTCAGAAACACTTCATGTTCTGTGCTTCAGATAAGCACTACATGATCACAGTTCCGTTTAATCAGCGACGGCTCAGACTTCTTCCCGAATATAAGTAGGTGTTGCCTTTATCGAAACCTTTAAAGGCATCTGACTATGAGTCACTATTTTTACTTCTTAAAAGTCACCTACATTGAAAGGTGCTCAATTGGCATTACTTATCACATGCTTAAGTCAGTGTTGCAGGATCAGCTGTACTG
This sequence comes from Amblyomma americanum, assembly GCA_030143305.2. Lineage (NCBI taxonomy): Eukaryota > Metazoa > Arthropoda > Arachnida > Ixodida > Ixodidae > Amblyomma > Amblyomma americanum. The sequence continues at coordinate 174,363 of JARKHS020025928.1, read as the reverse complement.
GCACGTTGAAAATTGAAACCTTTGTCCCCTGTTCCACGTTGTTGCCGGTCGTTTTGTTGCGCAGCTCTGAAGATCCACGTCAGCGAAGCGTGCAAGGAGATCCTGGACAGACTGGGTGGATACTACCTCACCGAAAGGGGCATCATACAAATCAAGGTAGGCACAAAGAGACTCTTGACGGGCCATGGGAACGACACGCACGCTTCACTTTCTTCTCACTCGGCGTGGTGACATATTTATGCAGGGAAGAACACTGCATTCTAAGCACACAGTACTAACTACTGTATACTCAGTACTCAATACTTAGTGCTCAGTACTCAGTGCTGAGTGCACATTGTACTCAATGTACCCAGTACGGTCACGGTAGTTCCTTGGTGAACGGGTGGGAACCGAGTTCATGCTTCATTCATTTTTGCTAGTTGATAATGCCCACATTGGTCTTTAGGGTAAGTAAATAACAGAAAAAAATTTCGACTGTGGGGCAACAACGGGAAAAGACGCACAGGAAAGAGACACGGAAACACGAGCGCTTTTTCTGTGCTCTTTTTATGCTGACCAAGTGTGCAGCATTTTCGGGCATAACCAGAATGAAAGGACGTGTAAAAGGTAAAAGAGGTTACAGAGCAAATCAGGCACAACTCTGCTGACACAGCCCTGATTTACAGCACTTGCGTATTTGATGAGCGGATGGGAACGGAGGTCATACCTAGATCATTATTGCTACCACCTCAACACCTATCTATATCATATAAACTCAACTAAAGGCAACGCTTTTTTTATACTGGGAGGTTGCAGCTCTTAGGCGTACGTGTCATTTTTTAATTCAATTTTTCTACCATTTAGTTGCAAACTACTTTGCAGCACAGTGCCGTTTGAAGCAGTATCTGGCACCCAGCTAGCGATGCCTTTAGTTTCGTCATCGCTATCAGTGTCGCCACTGCTCATAAACGACTCTTTACCGCCCTCGTAATTAAAGTTATATTCGGTTTCGTCTAATGCATACAAAATTTCTCCAAGCTTAAAACGTTTAACAATGTCCCGTGGCACCGGATGGCTTGAATTAAAGATCCATGAGCAGAAAACGTGCAGTGGTGGTCTTCTTGTCTTCCGGTAGGCGTTATTTCGTCTTCCGACATTGCCTTTCCAACCCACTATACAGACCGCTGAATTCTGTTTCAAAAAGCACACAGCCGTTTAAAGTATTAAAAGCACAGCATTTTTTTCTGGCCATCATGCCGCGGAAGGCAATTTATACACACGTGAAAGGCAGTTGCTCTTTGCGGATTTTTGTTTGACCAGAGCACGGCCTTCTAAGTAAGGGTGAGAGTCCCATACACTAGCGCGGTCTTTGGTCGAGTGTATACGGTAGTTTCCCTAAAATTTCATGATTCTATTATTCTATTAATCAACGACATACGTCGGCATAGTAGCCCTTGTATTGCGAGGTAGCCATTGCGTAGCGTTTTACGTTGCGTGGTTGCACTGTCTGCCATTTAGGCCGCGTCTAGTCTGCCAGACAAACTGTCTTATGCTTAATGGACGGCGATAAGCAAGCTTCTGAAATTCCAGAGAACTACAACAGTAGTTTCTGGGCGATGTAAATTTTCTGTAGCAGGAAATGGTCCTTGGGTATAGTTATAGGTGTTTAAAGAAAGAAACAGAGTTTTTACATTACACTTCTGTCCAACTGTCGTTAGATTTGAGAAATTTCGTGCTAACATGAGATATTACTTGTTAATTCCTTCTCTGGCCTTCAGTCGCCATGACGATTGTGACCTTCAAATGTGCATTGAGTCCAGCAAGTGGTTCCAGAGTAACAAGCAAAAACATCTCAAGCAAAATTCAATTATGTACAAAAACTGTGATGCATTGCAGATATTAAGTTGAAACTAGCGCTTATTAACGTAAAAATTCTACAAATATTTATGACTCTTGCGTGAACCACTAAGAAATGAACAGAGAGTGTAATGAATAAATAAAAAAATGTCCTTTGCTTGTTTTTTGCAAGGTCAGTAAGCGATGTCTAGTATGGTTTCTACAGAGGCCCGTGACCGTATATTCCTGCGACCAAATTCTTGTTCTCTTTTCAATAGCCGTGATGAATACACTGCCAAGCCCAACTTATTGCGGTCAATGACATTTAAAACATGAAGTATTTGTACTTTGTCGTTCCTTCTTACTATGGTAGATTTTAGCGGCTCCGTGTGTAGATATACATGGTGTGCTTTCATTACTGTAGACATGAACTTGCTGGTGTATTTAACGGAATATCTCAGATTCTCACCATATCTTCTATTTCTTTTGCCCAGCTGCTTAGTCTTCTCCCAATTCTCTAGTATACTGCTATAGATAAACAAAACAAAATGAATAAATAATGCGCACACACTGCAGGGCAAGGGAGAGATGCGCACATTCTGGCTCCTGGGCAGAGAAGGTGGCGAACCGACACCGCCGGCAACCTCAGCGGGCGGGGCCAACAGCTCGGCGGCATCGCTGGCCGATGCCGTCAGCAGCAGCGGCGTAGAAGCGGCCGGCATCCGAGACGAGCTTCTGACAGCTTTGGGTGGCCGCGCCAGCAGCGACGAGGCGAGCTGCCTGCTCTCCGACGGACCTCACGGCAGCAGCAGTCCCCGCCGGTACGCCGCGGTCCACAACGGCAGCTGCCTCAGCCTCTTCCACGAGTGCAAACGAAGCCTCTTGAAGGAGCTACGCAGAGACTACTGCGCCAGGCCCAGCGGGTACCGCTCGGCACCAGTCATCGTCTGCCGGGACAGGCCCGCCGTCGAGCCGTGCTGAGTGTGGTCGCTAGTGATTATAGTGTACGTGCATTTAATGTCCTGAGGACGTCCACCACTGACACATGGTGCTGCATTCCGATATACAAGTGCCGAAACAGGACGGACCCTACTCAAAGAGACTTGCGTCTGTGGAGCCGATCATTCACGCTGAAAGAGACCGTGTTTAAGACAACGAGCCTGCGCATTGTCGACAGAAAGCGAGCCTCAAGATCGAGGGAATGACACGGAGCCGCGCATCGATGAGAACTTTGGGATCCTGCCGGCTGTTGAGGTGCGCTCTAGAAAACTGTGCGTGTGTGTCTCTGAGCTGGACGAGTGCGAGACTGATAACGTCTTTCGCATGAAGTTAACTTGTATTCAGCACCTCAAGCCGCCGAAGTTGTATACCATGGCCAGTTTTCTTCTGTGAACACTCAGCGTATTTGCAGTCAGCGTACTATAACCGGAAGTTTTACAGAGCGATACAAAGCGACAAGATGATTTAGAAGGAACGGCAGGGACGCATGCCTCAGCGGTGATTACGACAGCTCGGCCAGATATAGATGCTGGGAAAGCAAAGAGGCGTTCACTCGTTTGACCGAACACCGTGAATGTCTACCACGACGGGGAAGTCTTCTACAGTATCGGTTATTTTGAACACCATGCCGTCCATTCAGGCCGACGGAAATAAACTGGAACTTATAACTTAAACTGTAACTTTTAACGGGAGTATTGGGCCGAAAAACCATTGAGACTGTCAGTATTTTTCATTAAAGTCTTGATGTTGAAACCGTTTAAAAACGAGAAAAATCTGAGGAACTGCATCGTGAATGTATGCATCAGCTGCGTACTAATTCTTGGCAGAAAAATGCTGCACTTTCGGAACACCGAACCAGGCCAGCCAAGACTCCTGGAAGCCCGACACCACTCACAGCTTCGACAGGAGTGGCGAAGCTGCTTCGTTGACATCTCGGTCGCAACCTCTTTGTAGCTTCCCAAGCAGCACAGCTAATCGGTCCAGTAATGGAAACGTATTGGCAAGGGCTGCTCCTACAAATAACCAATGCGAATCCATCCATTTAAAATATTGGCTCGATTACGTTCGCTGCATGGTTTTTGGCAGCCTGGGGAACATGCGCTGCATCATCAAATCACATTCACGATTCATGTGGGAAGGGGATAACCCAGGCAGCACCGATAATCGGCCCAATATTGGCAATGAATGGTTTCACTCTGGTCCTTTGTAGAACCGAATTTTGCCAGTGCATATCTAATATTGGTCCGATTATCTGCGCTGCTGGGGAAGCGCTACATACATTTTCCACCACCTCCTCTACATCACCCGAGAAATGCCTTCTTTCTATGTTCCGCGTGTATCCGTGTTTTAAATAATGTAACAAGATCATTGCGCACATTCGCATAAACTTCCTAGAGCATCGTTTCCAGGTGTTCGAGGCTCATGCGCTTGGAAGGCGCATCGCATAAATGCGACAGACGAACGCTAGACCAAAAATGAAAGACGACTTCCGGGATGCAGTTATATGGTGGCGCTTGGAATTATACTGAGCACTGAGGTTTTACGTCCACAGAAGCGCATTCTCTGCATGTCCGAACGCCGACGCCCACGGCGAGGAGGGCCAGAGGCTTCCACATTCAGCACATCGTCGCGATAGCTTCACAGGAAATATCACCGTCTATAGGCAATCAGTGGCGCCTGGCGTCATCGTTACGTCCAGGCGAACGCGATTCGTAACAGTCCCACTCTTGCAAACGTTGATACATGTGACGTGTGCGCAGATAGAGACGACTGACAGTAGTCCGGCGATCTGTCATGATATGCACTTGTGATATTTATTTATTTTATCTATTCAGTACCTGTATCGCCTACAAGGAACTATAAAAAGGGGGGGGGGGGGGAGAATGAGCGCTTGAGTGTACAACGAACATGAAACACCAACAAAACCATGCATACAGACATTACTAAACTGCTAAATTAAACACTCAACGCTTAGTGAAATGCTTCGTTTGAAAAAATTTAGAGAATTTCAGGCGATAAAGCATTAACCTGAAGAATTGTTCTTGTGACGAATGCCCCTGCGGCAAAAAAGAACAGCGTCATTATCAAAACAACTCTTCATTCTGAGGTACTTGGGGTTTCTGCAAGCGCACCCTCTTGAATATTCAGAATGCCTCCATACGTGTTCTCGTTTATTAAGAAAGAAAAAAGATAGTTTGAATCGCTCACTGGTGCATCGGCAAGTTTGGCAAGGACGCGCGGAGCCGTCCAGGAAAGCGTACGCAATCAAAGGAGGCTCCTTTGTTTTCGGGCACGAAATAGACAAAGAGCAAACTTTATATGCTCTAAAAAGTCTTGCAGAGGTATCGTTGTTGGGTCCTCCTTTCAGGACTCCTGCGGCGCGAAAATGAGAACCAGGGCAAAAGCGATGGGAGGGGACAAATATGCATTTTCTCTTATTTAACATGCCTTGCACCTCATGTTTTTTATCACATGAACGCATCGCATGAAACGAAGACGAAATAGATGGATGACAGCTAGATTGACTACCGTAGCTTGCATTAGCAATAAGTCGTGCTCTGGCCTAAACAGATCGCTGGAAAGACGATGACCTAACCAAGTCGTATATGAATCTACTGGATAGCTCTTCAGTTCACAAACGTTCATAAACATGCTCCTTATATAGGCCAAATTAGATCCTAAAGGGGATATTTGTTAGGACACTGAGTCGAAATGGATTAGGACACAGAAAAAACAACGCATGTACCTTCTGACGTTCTATTCATAACTTAGCTTGCACTGGCATCGCACAGTACACGATTCAGACTAATAGCGTAGCAAAACGATATTTAGGCACTAACGTTGTGTAGCCATGCACATGTGACGATACTGAGTCTCGGGAAAGAAATTGCAACCACGAACGAACCTTATAAAAAGAAAGAGTGGGAAATATTTCTGCGCTGTTTGTGACACTGTGCCGAAGAGAAATTTTACCTTTTTTTCTTTTACCGTCTGCTGCATCAGGGTGAGAAGGCTGATGTTCGCATACTTCACGCTGGTCTTCAGCCCACCTGAAGCAAGCTTCCGACAGGGAGGTTTTAGAGAAGAAAACATATTTTGCATGTGTGGATCGAGGACTAAGATTATCTTTTTCTCTCCCCTCTTGAGACCGGATTAGAGAGCACCAAGTTCATTCACTTTTTTTTTTGTCATCATGGGATAAGCCGTGCCTGCAGAAGTAGTTGTGATGACCAAATTACGCACACAACTGCTCAAAACTGCAGTGTTTCCTTCACATGTATTCGTCTGCAGGGGCTGCTTATCTCATGGGGTCTGAAAACCAGCTAGCCCAGCATCTTAAGTTCCTATTTTTTTTTGTGAAATCACATGTCAACATCAGGGTCACCATCAGCATCAGCAGCAGAGCAGGGATTGTTCTGAACCTCTATACATATCTTGGTTTTCAAATTCTGGCGCCTAATAGCCTCTAATTTTATCATGTCGCCTTCAGAAATAACTGCTGTGCCATACTTTTTTTATAATTTCACACTATAAAGGTACATTCCTGAAAAGAGCGTCTTAATTCCCACGCTGCGTGCATTCGCTATGGGAAATTGATTCTCAGTGCACCTCATACAGGCTCTAATTCAAACACGAACAATACAAACAGCTTTTCACCAATAAAAAAGTCTGTCAAGGTGACACTTGACTTCGAAGATGCTGAGTTCAAATGTGTTAAGATAGCCGTAGAGTATCATGTTATATATTACTGAGTATTGGCAAAACTGGAGCAAAATAATATTTGTCTACAACGCTCATATATCATGGTAGGCACATTGCCATCATAGACTATAAATCTTCTCAGTAAGTAAACTTCAACCCTCGGTTTCTGCCTTTAAACAGTGATCGATGGCTTTAAGAAAACCATGACAGAATATGACGAATATGTACTTTAAAAATGTCTTATATTATGCGAACCAAATGAAAGTGCGGGGTACAAAGGAATCGTTGTAGAGGAAGTTATAAAACGCTTTCGTTCGTACGCGTTAAACGAAGGTAGAGGCCCATCAGATGCATAGGCGCAATGCTTAGAATTTACGATGGGACCTTAATTTTAGTAAGCTCACTTGCCGCTATAAGCAAAGCACTAATAATGCACTACAAATAAATTGTTCATCCTTTGCTGTTGCCCGATGACAAGAAATGATCAAGAAGTATTTTGGCTTGGGCTAGTCGGTGCATAGCTTCTAGGTGATGTCAGGACGGCGCCGAAAAGAACATGGACAAAAGAGACACAAGAACATAAGTGTTCTTGTATAAGTGTTCTTGTGCTTTTTTTCTCCTTTTTTCTTTTCGCACCGTCCTGACATCATCTAGAAGTGATGTTAGCGAAAAAAAGCGTGCTTCTTATGAATACAATCAGAAGAATCACGCTATGGCGGCAACACCTGTGAAATGTTCGTCGATACATTTATGCTGTCTTGCTGGTTGAAAATACACTAAGATGCTGATGACTTTCTCAGCTTCTAGATTACAAAAAAAAATGGAACTAAAATTTAGTTCACAATACATTTTTACGTTTGGCCAATCAACGTGAAGGAGAATATTCCAGAAACGAATAACACGCAATTCATGTAAAAGCATAGAAAGTGCTTTATTCAGCAAAATACTGCAAGAACTTAGCGGCCCATTTCGAGATGGAATAACAGGGATAGACAGTGGAAGATATTAAGGTAACGCAAGAAAGCAGGTGGACTGAGGTGCCACACGTGGATATTTTTCTGGAAGTAATTCCACTTGGTGCCACAGCAGACGCCATGTTACGGCAATAAAATTTATTGTATATATAGTTCTGAGTTGCTATAGCTTTCGATTAGCACTCTCTGAAAAATGCGTTAAGCGTAGAGAAGCCAAGTTCTCTGTTTTAGTTATTTATTTTTTGATACTGCGGCCTTGTGCGGAAGGCCATAGCTGGTGAAAAATCAGATTTAAAGTACAAAAATACTTGCACATACAAAAAACATTAAGCGCAAAAAGAGAAAAAAAGGGTCATGGTAGGAGAGAAACATAATCGATTTACAAAAATATAGTGCGCAAACAAGCTCAAAAAGAACCCAAGAAATAAAAAAGAAACCATGGCAAGCTCAGTAACACAAATCTGTTTAAATCTTCTTCAAATAAACACAACGATTATTGCAGGACACCATCATCGGTGCGATTATTCCAGTCAGGGATAGTCCTAGGAAAAAAAAGGAATATTTAAAACAATTAACTCGCGAGTTGAGTGGTGTCATTGCAAGAGGATGGCGACTTCTGGTTCGATACCCCGAGGCATAAGTAAGGATATTCGATATGTTCACATTAAAATGATTATTAATTAAAATATTATTATTAATTAATTAATCAATTTTTTTCTGCTTTTTTCCTTTTATTGCGTTTCAAGCAATTTAAGAATATGGCTTCTACCAAAACGTTTTTTTGTGTGTTTAGTTCTAGCGGAGACGAAGCAATAGTGGTCAGACTGACCACATGTAATGAGTTGGTTGTAATAATTAAGGCTGTTTTCTATTATTCAACCGCTGGTGACCGAGTCCTTTGAACGCCTATTGAGAACTATTTATTATATGACACGGCATTTGGTTACCGGTATAACGCTTAGAATTTTTTGCTGGACTTGCTGGCAAGAAAAGATTTTTGTTCATCGCGTCTTAACTAAGAAATGATTCCAAACATTTGTTTGATAAGGCATTCTTCAAAATGTCGATATGATAAATTTTGTAACCACTTGAAAGTTAATATTCTTGCTTTAACAGTAAATACATTAAGAGTGGTGTCGCAGCGCGCCACTATCCGGGGATACTGTAGCACATTTGAACAGACAGAGAATAAAAATTGTTTTAGCGATTATTTTTTCTGTTCGCGAAGAGAAACTGCGAAAACATGAGATATCAGTGATTCTTGAATCACTCTTGGAAGCATTTTTAGCCTTTTGTTCGCAAAACGTTGTCAGTTCTGAAAGAAGGAATTTTTTTAATTATTGGTTACTTCGCCACGTTTTCTTGTCTATTAGACAAACAACCTTTAAAATGGTCTCGTAACAGAAGCATTACTGTACAGAAACTCTCGATACCGTTAATATTACAGGAACGCGAGGTGCAAAGGCATTTGCCTATATTCCAGCTCTTTAGGCTATGGAGTGCCAGTGTAGAGAAATTCGCGTCGGTATAGCTGTGTACAGCTCTCCAAGAGGGCGTAAAACAAGCATGTCTGATTATACAAAGAGCTCCGGTGTGTGGTTCACGCGTGCCAAATTATAAGCTAGTCCGTACCTCACCATAATTTCTTTTTCTGTTTTGTTATTTTCGTAAGAGTACATCTGCATGGGACGCCGAATGGTTTCAGGGCCGTCCTAAATACACTCCCGCTCATCAGCGGAGAGGATCCGCTTCATGGCATTTATTACCACCTGAAGATGCATACCATGTATTCCGAACGGAACATGTGGTAAATGTGCACAGTAACAAGGGTAAAAAAAAAAGTATTATCTTGCTAAGTCTTTTTCGAAACAAAGTTGGCTTTGTTAACACTTTTAAAGACAATGCCCTAAATATAACTCAATTTATCTCAATCGTAAATAGTCGTGACAATGCATTCCCAGCCGATATGGCCACGAAATGGTAAGGATATTACTTTGAGCCAAGCCCTGATGCAACCCTATTTCTGAATTTCTAGCGCGTCATCAGCGGTGGGTATGCGGCCGCACAAGAAGTGAATTACAGAAAAAATAAGTAGCGTATAACTACCGTTCAGTACATAAGGAACGGGCAAAACTTCAGATTGTTTTGCAACTCGATTTATAAATGAACTTAATGCTTATCTCTGCCATGGAAGGCATATATAACTTCATTTTTCCTTTCCTTTCTGGCCGTAAGGCGTCTTAATTTGACTGGCAGCGCAAGCAGCTTCCCTGAAGTGAGGGGAGCTCGCGTCCTTGCCCTGTGCAACTTAGCGGTACATCAGCTTCGACGACTCTTTCATCACACCCCCATTGCCGCGGTGGAGGATTTCGGTAGTTGGCAACTGTGCATGGCAAGTGTCCCAAAAAGGGGAGCTGGTGAAAAAACAGATAGGAATGGTAAATCACGCAACAATGCTTCGCAAGGCAAATTTCTTAGGCGGGATTCCTTCCCCATCAGAGTCTTTTCGAACAATTTTTTTTTCCACATCTAACTTTTATATCGTTCATATTACAACTCAGTGATTTCTTGAACCGCGGCGTTATAAGCGACAAAGTGGATGGATAATTTCCTATGTTCCTTTTATATTAAGAGCAGTGACAAGGTCTTGCTCTTTAAAAAAATGAATGGTTGAAATTCGCCTTGCATTGCAAGGCAGCAGATGAATAAGAGGAAATGCACTCACCCTCAGTTTCGTTGATTCAAACAGTTATTTGATCAGTGTTTGGCGTGTTCAGTTTTTTTAGTTTGTAATCAACTAAGTGCGCTTTTAATGGAAGGTGAAGTAATATTGTACCGCGGCTATCAGGTTAACCAATCGCCACATTTAGAGTCGTTTCAAACCACCGGTGAAATTCGGCCTGCTCTCAGAACTACAACTACCACCATTCCCTGCCACCGTAATGGCGTCGTGAATGTGGCGGTGGAATCTCTCTATTGCGCAACCGGCTTTAGTTGCCACGTCGGGCAGTACAGCTCCAGTCGTTCAGTTAAGCGAGTAATTTCACATTACCTTAACGAAGCCGTGCTGCTACCATGTAAAGCTAGAGAGTTTCATTACGAACATTGCAGTTGAAGAAACATTCGCCGTTGTACGAGGCCGTATAAATACATTAGACGCCAGGTATCGCGAAGGTGCTCGTCGACGGTTATATTTGCGGTTCATAACTGACTACCGTCCATTTTCGCCGACGCTCACCAAAGCGTTCCACCGAATCCCGCCTATTACTCAAGCGCTTCCAGCTCGTAGATTGTAAAACATTGATTAAACTGTCATATTTATGCAATCACTAGTCGACGTGCAGGCCCCGCCTGCTTCGTAGTAGCCCACGCTGGCTAAAGATGACACAAGCAGTTAGAGTGTAGTCGCTAGAAATCTGTCTCACAAAGACTTAGGCTGCTTGCGTGGAACGCTATGTTTGGAAGTTGTACGTGAAAACAGTAAATAACCATTAGCGGCAAGGCCATTCACGGTTACCGGCTGTGGGATGGTAGTTTACAAAACAAGCAACGCTTGAATGCCTGCTTTTGTAAGAATACCCAGAGCGGCCTTCGAAGCCGACGGTGATAAAACACGGCAAACTTTGACCGTTGCCCACTCGTCAAGACTGTACGGGGTCAGGACGCCACCGCTTTTTGTGCAATGAGCTGTTCTCTTTTTTCCCGGCTCTAACTAGGTTTTAATAGCCAGGCGCTGCTGTGTCTGCTCAGTGAGTACCTCACGGCACCCGCCTGGGCAACAAAAAAAAAAGCAGGCGCCAAAAACTGGCTAAACTGGGAAACGACGCAGTTAAACAATCGACATGAGCCGGCGGTTGAAGGCGGCAAAAGCATTCACATTGCCACTGAAAAAATCGCAAAGGGCAAGCGGCCATCATTCCGATTGGGCTCTAGTGCTGATCGTTTGCGCTGGATTTAAAATTTTCCGTCGTGTCTTTCCGAGGTTAAACTCCATAGCAAGCTGGTGCTGCACGCGTGTTGTCAAAACAACCACCCACGACGTTTTGGGGTTTGTGGGGGTTTAACCTCCCAAAGCGACTACGGCTATGAGGGATGCCGTAGTGAAGGGTTCCAGAAAATTCGACCACCTGGGGTTCTTTAACGTGCACTGACATCGCACAGTATACACGGGCCTCTAGCATTCCCTCCTCCATCGAAATTCGACCGCCGCGACCGGGATCGAACCCACGTCTGTCGAGCCAGCAGCTGAGCGCCACAACCACTCAGCTACCGCGGCGGCCTACCGCTCACGATGTACTACTAAGCCGCTGAAGAAGACTACGCCGTGTTTCCTCCGCAAGAGTCGAGAACCGTCAGCTTCTCAAGAACGCGAATTCACTTCTCCTTTCGGATCTTGCCTGTCGGTCGAGATACTCATTGCCTTACCGGCGTTGGTACGTGAGGTGCTTCAGAAATAAATTTTCTATGTGTGCCCTATCCAACCGCTACTGGTTCTCACAGCCTTCGGAGCAGTTCTGAACCTTAGTGGTGCCTAACAGAAAGCGTGCTTGCCGTATCATCTCGAGCGTTACGGAAATTTATTAAATCGTCAAACTGTGCTCAAGCCCTAGGCTCGACGTTTTGAAATCAGCGAAGAAAAAATTAACCGCCAGTGGCGTTCCAACATGACCGACGGTGGCCATGAAGATGATTACGTATTGAAGTCTCTGGTATAGCGTCAGAAGCTGCTGTCGAGCGTCATGTCTACAATCCATGGGCCACGAGCGGGCATGTTGAAGTTTGGAAACAGGGCTGAAGAGGGCGCGACCGTACAAAAGCATATTACAGTAGGCCTCAACTGTGGTCTTTCGGCGTATAATTATTGTGACAGCTGGCTACTATGTTATACATCTCGCTTTAACCACCGTCGTTTATTTTCCTTCCAATTTCTTTTTTTTTCATGACCTAGCGTACAGTTTAGACTTCGTGCCCTCAATAGTTTCATCAGCTCCCTTCTTATATGAGCATCGCTTCAACTATACCTCGTCACATGATAGCAGATGTTCGTTCGTATCTCTATGTGTTATTATCTGGAAACATATCCGCGAAATTTCAAAAATTTATAAAAATTACTGCATGAGCAGTAAGTGTAGATTAAAATTTTATGCTGAAAAAATTATGTTTATAAAGTTTGGCCTTTTTTGCGAATAATATAGCTTCTTCCTCGCTACGGTATTACAGGCGACACGTACATGATCAAAAGCCATAAAGTCATTAAAAACCAAGCTTCCACTCTACGCGGGAATTTTATATTACTGTGCCAAATGTTTCTTTATTTAGCATTAAACATCATGCTTTCAAATGAGTCGTGCGCCCAGCTTCCACGGTTTTTATTGAATGGCTTCTCCATGGGGGTAAGAATCTTTCTACAAAAAGTTTGTGGAGAGCCCCTTCTCAGCGCTGTTCTTTTATTTTCTCCACCTAATCGAGATCGTTGCAATTTCGTGATCATCAGAAATCCAGAAACGCTCTCGTCCTATGCATAGAGAAATGGGAAGAAACCGGCCTTAAAAACAGCATATAATGGGCAAGAAAAGTTCATTTGTGTAACACCAGACATGAGGGTTATTGGCGGTAGCATGTGCAAGAAACCGTCACCGAAAACAAGTTGGTGGCAATATTGGACAGGCATCTGGAGTGATAAGCGTAAATGGCCTACGCACCGGGCGCCTACTGGTACTCTATCGCACGCTAGAGATGAAAAGACATGAGGAAATCTCGAGAATAAAGAAGCACGAGCGCCCGATGAAGGCGTTACACATTCCACGCAAGTATTCGGGCGCCGAGGGAAGATAAATCTTGAGCGGAAGCATTGACTCTATGTATCTTACTTCAATCATCGCAGGAACCGATCCCCGGAAGCACACACTGATTGCGTGTCGCCCAGGAAGTGGTTGCAGTTTTCATTATAATCATCAGCCTGGCTACGCCAACTGCAAGGCAAATGCCTCTCCCGTGTCTCTCTAATTAACCCTGTCCTTTGCCAGCGGCACCCTCCCTATGCCTGCCCACCTAACCTTCTGCCGCCCCCTGCTACGCTTACTTTCTCTTGGAATCCACTCCGTTACCCTTAAGGACCAGCAGTTATCTGGCCTTCGCAGTACATGCCCTGCCCAAGCCCATTTCTTCCTCTTCATTTCGACTAGGATGTGATTAACCAGCGTTTGTTCCCTCACCCACTCTGCCCACTTCCGGTCTCTTAACGTGTTTAGCAGTTATAAATGCATTGCAAGTTAGAATATCGCCGCTGCTGTAGAAACACTGCCGATTCGATGACTCCATATCTCTATTTTTTTTGTGTGTGACCACCCTATAGTGTAGACAGGGCTGCAGTAAGCCAAAATCCCGTCGTCGTTCAACTTTTCGCGCAATCAGTACTTGATATGAACGTGTAAAAGCAGCGGTTAAAGCACCGTGACGTCTCTGCTATTCCATAGGAATGTGGCCAGAGGTGGTTGGTAAAAAGTTCTCTAATTGCCGAGCAAAAAAGTCGATTTGCAGAGTATTTGATGAGGCGATACAGTTTCTTTATTGGATACGATATTCTCACGAGGCTGGGATGAGAGCACAGGCGCGAACGTATAAAGGAAGAAAAAATACTGGCCGCGAGACTAAAATTTTTGTGAGGGAACTTAATCTGAAAATTTTAGTACTTAGAGAACTCAAATTGTACAGAGAGAGTGCAGGCGCACTCGATGGTCGCGAGTTGAGAACGGGCGTTGCTCTCGGCCATGCTCAGTTTATAGGTGACCAATTTTCGTGTTGGGACGCCTATACACCTGCGACAATGTCGAAAACTCTAGAAAAAACCTATGCACTTTCCAGATAAATCTGGTCACCTCACGCTGGGCAAGCGAAGAGATAAGTCCACGTTCCTTTTGTATAACTAAAAAGCATCAAAACGAACAATATAGAGCGTCGTGAAAGATTGCTTTTATTTCGAAAAAGCGTTTGAAGCAATTAGGGCAACATGAAAGCCTTAGGCCGGTTTCACATGCTGCGACTGGACCAAAAATGTCCGGTGTAGTCGGTGAGGCCGCAGTGCGATTTTCGGTCACTGCATTCACATGCAACACCGACGAAACGAATTCGGTCGGAGGAACAGGCAAGGTTTCATGATGTTTGCACACGCAACCCATTATTGAACGCGACAGAAACATCACATAGAATGTGTTGATGATTTTATGACCAGAGTATTTTTACATGCAAGGCATTATTTCGTATGTTTTGATTAGAATAAACAGTGTTGCTTGCACCGCGGCAACGCCTCCCACGTGACCGCACGCCGTCTCGGTGCTTCCCACTGGTCAGTCGCAGAGCGAACACACCGACGCTGCGGCTGAATACCAACCGGACGGAACTCGACTGCAAGCCGTCTGCGACTAGACCGACGGCACTCCCCAGTAGCATACCGACAGAATTCGCAGTGTTGCAGGCGAAAATTGCAAGCCCATGAAACGGGCCTTACACAAAAAACAAGGTAAGGACCAAACACGGTTCGACTGCATTCCTGAGCGCCCGTCACTGCCCCAGGCAGTCTGAGACCTTTCGGGAATGAGCGAGATGCGGAGCAGCTGTTTGGATACAGATACCATGAATGCAAACGCGCCCAAGGGTAGTAACGACGATGCGTTACTCAGATTTCTCAGAATCCGGAACGGCGTGTGTTTTCTTCGCGCGCATATCCGGAGGCGGAACGACAACGGCAGAGCCTCCACGAAGAGCGGATGCGAAATATTCACCACGGCAGGGATATGTTATCGAGCGAGGCGAACGTACATAGGGGAATGGAGCAGTTGGAAGTCCACACAAGTCTACGTAAACTTCGTACGGAAAAACACCCGGAGGGGGCTAAATGGCTCGCAGCGTAGCACCCATCTGAACGTGTCGAACATTCGGCGACAAAAGTTTGAAAATTGGAAAATTAACATTTTAACTAGTAGAGTTAGACGCCTAGTTGAGCCTGAGATCTGTAGCCGGTCCTTAGAATTATCCATAGCAGTTTTTATAATTTCTAAAGCCCGATTACTCTTGGCGCTATGGCTCGACGAATTTGTTTGTTTTTTTTTGCTAGTTACGTGCAATGGAAAGGTTTCGTCGCCTGCAGGCTTTTAGAAAGCGCATGTATTTTGGCAGGATATAGCGCCGGGAATAATGAGGTTTTGGAAATTCTAAAAACTGATATGTTCCTTAATAACGATCGGCTACAAATCTCTAATTGCAATCAGTTGTCTACCTGTGATAGTAAAATAGTCAATAATCAGAAATTAGATAACCAGTTTACTACTTAACACAATTGACCTATTTTCCGGTGCCCACAGACACTGGTAATGCTATGCAGCAAAAGCCACAGTTTTGCCCAAAAAAAGCGTATTTTCGAAAATTACCAAGTCTTCCCTCAAGCACCTGGTATATAAAGTTCCGCTCGGATCCCAAAGGGATAGCGGGAAAGAGATGTTGCTAGGAAGTCGACGTGTTGTATGCGAAGCTATGAAGATTTCAAAGAAGTTCGCATACCCTTTTTTGTGCAATATCGCTGAGGGAAACCCAAAGCAAAAGCTCTGGCACGGTTCATGTATCTGGTCGCGCATGTTCATTGCGCACACGTTTTCATGGTTGCGCCCACAGAAGAAAGACGGCGCGGTTCTCACTGAGCTAAGCATAACACCAAATTTGCTGCGGTGTAACCGCAGCGAGCACTCTGTACGTGCTCTGGCGGAGTCATCGAAACAGCAAGACGATCTGTGCTGTTCGCTTTCCGAAAAGCAAGAATGAACGATTTCAAAGAGATCGGCGGTCTGCAACCTCTGGGACAGCCTCATCTGTGGTATTAATAAACATTGATTAACAGTGCAAATAAGAAAATTAGAAACATTCTCCAGTGCTCTGCTTCGTTTTAGTGACCGTTGGCTTCTTTCCTAAACCAGCATTGCATGCAAAGAAGGATCACTCACCGACAGCCAGGAATCTTACTAGGGAGGTTGACATGTGGACGTTTCAACGACAATTAGTTATATCAGGCCAGAACAGATTGTTTACAGCAAATGACTCGACCAGGAGGACATGACCAAGCTGGAGGGTTTGGAGAGCTCCAAGATGGGGTCTTCTTTTAGAAGTAAGCACTCATAACTCGTTTTGTAAGAAATAAATGCCACCATTGTCGGGCTTCTTACTTTTGTCTGTGATGAAGGAATTCATTTACTGCCAACTTCTGATACAAGGAACGCCGTTCGCATAACCGTCAGGCTGGTCACAACCAAGCAGACTGTAATTGCTACAAAAACTTTTTCAACATTTGAATGGCTTCTGATGCATCATCATCATCATCATCATCATCATCATCATCATCATCATCACCACCATCATCATCATCATCATCATCAACTTGATTAAGCCCACTGCTGAGCAAAGGCCTCTTTCATAACTCTCCATTTAACACTGTTATTTGCAAGCTGCGGCCACCGTATTCCTGAATACTTCTTGATGTCATCCGCCTACCTTTCTTCCACCCCCTGCTACGCTTGCCTCCCTTAAAATCTACTCCGTCACCCCTAAGGACCACCGGTTATCGTGCCTTCGCATTACATGCTCGGCCCAAGCCAATTCCTTCCTCGTGAGTTCTACAAGGATATCATTAACACGCGTTTGTTCCTTCACCCACTCTGCTCACTTGCTGTCTATCAACGTTACATATATCATTTTTTTCTTTCCATAGCTCGATGCGTCGTCCTTCACTTAAGCTGAACCCTTTACGTTAGCCTGCCATATGCGCTCCATCCCATTCTTATTCTTCTAGATATTTTTCTCTCAAGACCCGGATTAGTGGTCTCTACCTGCCCTAAGCAAGCGTATTCCCTTACTACTTCCAGCATCTCCCTACCAATTGAGAACGTCTCTTTCCTTGCGAGACTGTTGAACATTACTTTAGTTTTCTGCTTGCTAATTTTTAGACCCACCATTCTGCACTGCCTGCCCAACGCATTGATCATGATTCGCAGTCCATCTCCTGAGTGAATTAGCAAGGCAATGCCATCAGCGAAGGAATAGCACACTCCAAAGCAGCTCCTCCAGACCAAATTTTACAGTCCGTAGTAAGCTGAAAGTGCGCTGTAAACTGCGTGTGGGAGCTCTGACGATTGTTGCCTTCGGCTGGGCAATGAAAAATACCGAAAAAGAACATTTTTTCACAATTTTTTCAAGGCTTTTTTTCCGGAACTAATATCACTAGTTCCGCTAACACATCGGAGGTAAACACGCAGTGGCCGGCACAAAAAACCAAGAGAGGCATGCTCTGGCGACGCCGCTATCGATCAGAAACAAGGGCCCCAAGCTTGCCTATATTGCTGGTAAGAGTCAAAAGAAACCGCGCATTCGCAGCCTCCTTTGGGGCTGCTCTGCTTTTCAGATTACTTACAGTTACAGTACATGCAGTTGGCACAGACACACGAAGAGCGCATCGCTCCCCAAGGAAACATCCGGAAATATCTCCTAACGTTCTGCGAGCTTGGACAAAAAACGGAGGTCCTTGTCATGGTACAATACCGGCTATCCCGATCCTCCCTTTCTCCCACTCTCTTTCATAATATATGACTGGTTCTCTTCGTTCTTGCTGCCCCTTTCTTGTTTATGCGAGTAAGCCAATGTTCCAGCTATTCGTTCCTTCATTCATAATCGGTAAATCGATCACGATGAGCGCGAAGTGTGAAGCACGATCTCCGTTCGGGAACTATGTTGACTGCAACAAGTACCGCAGAGATTCTCCATATTCAGTTATGTCCACATGTGCCACAAGAGACACAAACTGCTGTGCAACACAAAAGAGGGATCGTTGAACCGTTTTTTAAGCATTCAGGCGTTGGCATCTGCCTCTGCAAACGATATACCGAATCTCTGGATATTATGTATATCGCATACACTCGCCTAAAGCAGCAACTTTTTTCTGAATTTTGATCGGGTGTGGACTTACATGAAAGAAGCATTTTGTGTTCAGTTTCCTCAGCTATCTTATGAGAACCTACTTTCTTGCGTCATACAGTTGGACGCTTTATACAGTACCTAGTTAAAGTGGAACCGGGTTCAAAATAATGACCGGGCGGAGCTCTCCTCCAGCCTTGCAAATAAAACTGCCGAGGTTTCCATCCAATGTATTACAAAATCAGCGAACAATAAAATTTTGGAGAGTGTTCGTGGGCACCACACGCCAGAAATTCAAAAGACGAGCACACCAGGATCAGTGCTGCTTTTCTCAGCCGTCCAGTTGGCACCACTCCGTAGACCGCCGTTAGTGGCAGCCGTCGCCATCGGCAGGTACAGGTTTCTAAATTCTGCTTAATGGCAGAGAGCTCCGCAGCACTCCATGCTGGAAGAGGATAAAAACGATAGCCGGGGACGTATTGTGTAAGCTGTCTATTTCCCACTGTCCATTTCAAGTTTCATTTAGTCCTCTTTTATTGGTCACTCAGATATAACCGCACCGTTCAAGTGTCTGTAGGAAGCGGCCCCGCCATTGTGTGGTTGGCGACCGGACCTGAACTGACCGTACCGGACATGATTGACTGCATGTTGCAGCCAATGGTCAGGTCCGATCGCCTGCTGTCAACGGAGCACTGCAATGTACCTCCACATTGGCTGCATATTGCAGAAGATGGCAGGCAATAGTGAGACCCGGTCGCCAATCATACAATGGCTGTGTCCTTTCCCACAGACGTTTGAAAGCCGCGGGTACATTAGATCAAACGGACACGAAGTGGAGAGTGCAGTTTGGACAGCTTATACAATACGGCCCCAGCTGTCGTGATATGACAGATTTCCGGGGAACGTGCCGACCAAGGAAATTTATACACATGGACGTGAAACCCAGTTGCTCATTCCTGGTTCTTTTTGTAGCGTGAGCTACACTGGCCGAGGTTGAGCAGTTTCGCGTGGCTCTTGGAGAGCCGTGCTGCGCATGCGCGAGGAGCAGTGACGTCACACGGCGCACAGCTGGCGCGCCGGAGTCGCCGCCGCGCGCGCCTCGCCGGTCATAGCCGCGTCATAGCCACGGCAGACGCACTGGCGCCGGCGCGTGACCAGCTGTGCGCCTCCGCTACGCAGTAGCCAAGTCTGACGCTGCGCCGGAGCCACTTGATAGCGCCTCTCATTTTGTGCGCATGAGCAGAGGTATCAGTGGGGGTATACATATAGCGGGGCGTTTGCGAGTGTGATAGAGCTATGAAGAAGGAGAGCGAAATTGATGCTCAGCGGCTCAGCGTAGCTCACTCTACGTATATCCTGGCATACCCGAGCTAAGCCACTGGTAATTTTTTTGTCACGACATCGGCTCCGAAGTTGGCGGGAGCTGCTCATACGCAAGCGCAGCTATTAGTCGAGTGTATGCGGTACACTCTCCTGCTGCGTACCAGATGAAAGCTTGAAGCAGTGCAAAAGTATTCGCGAAAGGCTTCAAAGAATCCTGACCCGATATGAGAAAATTGTTTTCCGTCAACAAAAAGTGGTAACGGTAAAGAAATAATGCCACTCTTAAGCGTCTCTTTGGTTAGATTTTTGCATGATCTATACAAAACGCCGAAGAGGTTTATTACTGAGTGTAACTGATTCACAGCTCACTAAAGGTCATATATATTCAAAGAAATTAGAATGAAATTTACACCGTGATTTTCGCGCACGATGAGCGGACATAAATTGCAAAACTAGCCATTTATTATGCCTTATTTTCTTCTTACATGAACTATTCTCATTTAGTCTGGGGCACAACGACCGACAAAAACCTTAGTAGTCTTTTAAGGATGCAAAAAAAGGTTTTACGGATCATTAATAATTTACCTAAGTTTTACTCAAGTAAATTTATCTTCAGAAATCTTAAGGTCATTCCAATAACTAAAATGTATCATTATAAACTCCTACGCGAATATAAACTCAGCATCAAGGAAAATCAAAGGCTGTTTTTGGACATATCGAACTTAGAATTAATAGGCAACGCGGCCTACAATACGAGGACAACAGACCGTTGGAAAGTGCCAAAATGCCGTACGAACTATGGGTTTCAGAGTCTTAGGAATAACCTGCCTCGATTACTAAATGAACATATTAAAGCGGGAACAGATATTTTAGGACTAAATTTCCGGAACCTGAAGGCGTTGTTTTATTAATTTGCATGTCCCTAATACACACCACACATTTCATAAACAAAACACCTTGTACAGATATTTAGCCACTGTTTCATTATGACTGCATGTCTTTATTTCCCGACCGTTCCATGAGCTTGTCGCCATACCTTTCATAAAAATGCCAAGTTATAATTTTGTTTGTCTCTGTATATTTCTGTATATTTTTTTCTGTACATTTGTTTCTGGATTGTGTTGCTTCGTTGCCGTCAATGCCAGGGGGGACCAAGATTTTTTTTTCAAGCCGTAAAGGAACGGCTTTTCTTCTTGGCCCCTTTCACAATGTGTACGTCATGTTGTGAAGAACAAATAAAAATGAATGAAAAAAAAGGTATTTTTGAAGTGTGCCTGGGGCGAACAGCCCAAAAACTGGTTGCGTGCGCAGGAAGTTTACTATCATCCGTCATTTTCCCAAGATGCACGTTACGCGGAACAGCTTGTCTTGTTAATTCAAAGGACAAATTCGTCATTGCAGTGTTACATCTTGTTACACCGCTATAACGACATGCAACAGATAGGTAATAAAGTCTTTCTGCTCTTGTAGCAAGCCAAAATATTTTATTTCTTGACATCAGATATCGTGCATTACAGTGCTTTTTTTTCTAATTTTCTAAGTGCTATGAGATTGAGTAGGCCAAAGGTGGTGCGTTCGACTATTTCTTCCGATTGGCACCGGATTACCTCTTCCTTACTTGTTGTGGCGCGGTCCAGATCAGTGTTTTTTGGACGAGGACTGGCTCCGATGCCATTTCATGCTCTTCTTGATCTTTTATACAAAAATATTTGCCCTCTTGGTCGCAGCAAATTAATGAAAGCTACTGTTAACGTGCTGTGGTTAAACTAAGCCCCGCTTTCACAATCTGTATGATAACTCAGGGTGAGGGCAGCAATGTCCGCAAGTCTGCTGTACAAGCATCGCCAGCTGACATTTCGGAGAGATGTTAAACAGGTTTTTCTGTGACTAAACGCGACCACAATCCGACCACAAAACTGAAATAAAGAGGCGCACTTCATGCACGAGGCTTGGTAGAAAAATATCGCTCGGCACGACCCACACGAAGAAATGCACGCTCGGTGCGAAGCGCTTCGTTTACTCATTATTTTGTTCTCTCAAAGGCGCGGTATCCCAATGGTTATGATGACAATGACGACGATGATGATGTAGCTAAGTACAGTCCCTTACAAGGGGTGGACACGAAGCGATCCAACTTCTGATTAAGCAGCCCTATGATAAATAGGAGAAGTTTCGGATGATCGAGTAAGAGAATATTTAAAAGCGCTTACAGTCATTAGATGTTTTTGAGAGATTGAATTAAGCTGCTCTTCAAACATTTACCTTGGCCATTCACTTGCTAAGGCGATCGAAAAGGCCTGTGTATTCTATTCTCGCAGCTTATTTTTCGAAGGAAGCGCTTTCCGCGCATATCATTTTGAGTCACTTTGTACGCACTCTTGACTCATTTCTTCGTAAACTGAGAAGCTATCCAGGAAACCTTGCGTCTTTAAGGCAGACGGCGGCGCTTTCCCCAACTCGGCTACAGCCGTGTGCACACAGTGCGGACTGCCACACGCTTTGGGGAAACATATCGATCGCTCGGGAAGAAAAGAAGGACGCCAACCTGAGTCATGAAGCAGGCTGTTGTAGGTACTGTATACCAAGAGGGGTCGGTTCTGCGCCGCAGCGCGTCTAGGCTTCCGCAATGATGTAAAATAGGCCGGCTGCTCACAGCACACGAATGTCCGTTAGCTACTATTCTAAAAGAACTTAGCAAAAAAAGTCTAAATATTCTTTGCTCGCATTCCCACGTCTAAGTCTTGGCTTAGATTTGTTTCAGTTGGCCAGCTGCTTTGTTTTCTTTTTTTTACATATAGACAACTTTATCGCAGCTATAGTAAGAAAGACGTAACAAGAGATCGCTGAATGAGCTTGGGTTTTCAGCTACCTCGAAGGGGAATGGTCCAAAGCTGTAGCCAACTGAGGCATCTACAAAAAAGTTATGCCTGGGGGCAGACGGTGGCGGTCTCACTTGCGCCCTTTCCTACTCGCTTTTTCCGGAAATTTGCCCCTGCGTGGAATGAGTAGACAACCTCCGTCGGGTACTACACCTGAAGCGAATGCACTATCTACGGCAGCTGCCGCAATGCCATGCATCTAAAAGACTGGAAATACTCTGTTGCGGGTCACAAATGTATCTGTCGCGGTGCAATGTGTTCATGCTTGACATGACATGGCACCCTAAATTCCACGCTTTGAAGCTAGAAAAATATACGTGATAAAACGCATCGGCTGTTTGCGTTAAGTATGACGACAAACGTACCGCCTGCCAGACGCCATTAATGAGCACGCCATTACTCTTGGGCTGCACACCTAAGCGATTCGTTGTTGCGCTTGTTGTCTTGTGCTATAAAGACATGCAACCACCGGAAATGGTGACATGGTGCGCACAACGATTGCTGCCGTCACGTGAATCTGCTAGTCCCGTAAATAGAGGACGCCTGCGCAGTTGTTTCGCGCGTAGGTAGATATCAACAGTCGAAGCCGTTAAAAAGAAACATGTGCAAACAGAGCAAAACAAGGTCCTGGCTATTTCACTGCGACGACTTTTTGCTGACAGTCGTCCACATTCACGTGGATTTACGTCGGGAATAACATTCAATAAAATTGAAAGCATCGCCACAAATTAAGTGTGTTGATAGGCTCTGTTCAACGAGCAACCGTAAAAAGAAACAAACTCTACTGACGGCGTAGCATTCACCGCACTTTTACAAGGGAAGTGAGGAATTTCAAAATGAAGCGGTGTGAAATTAGGTTTACTAAGCCGCCAGAACAAATTAAACAGCGTGCCGGCGTGAGGACTGCGTTGACACGTGAGCGGCCCGTCGTCGAGCTCGGTGGAGGCGCATTTCGTTCTGTTTGCATTCTCCCCGCACTTCTGAGCGTGTAACTAGGCTTCTTTTAGTTTGTTTCATTGGCTAGCACTAAACAAGCGAGACCCGACAAACCCTGGAAACTAAAATTTGTGAAATCTACAAGATAACGGACTTCGTGGAGTGTTGGAAAACATGTTTCAATGTGATCCAGATGCTGCAGATGCCGCCTGTGTTACACCTTTGGTGGGCGCTGTTTTTCTGTGATTTTCCGCACATCTCACATCAAGAAATTTGCATTTCGCGCCGCAGAACAGAGGGAGAAAAAGACTAGTAAAAATTTGCGAATGCTCCGTGCGTACCAACTCGCACTTTCTCCAGGCCCCACAATGGACACTGATAGGGTGCATGCAGTTCCGAAAGTAAGAAAACAAATTTAATCAATATCACCTCTAATTAGTTCAGTCATTTTAGCTAGCAAGTACTCTAAGAAAGCCGTTCGCTGCGTATTGGGCAACTACACGCTTTGTGTTAGATAAGTGAACCGTAAATGGCAACCACCGAAAGGAAATGCCAGGAGTGTTTTTCGAATTTAGATAGCACCAAAGTAGCCCGCTAAAAAAAAAAAATAGGCCACGCACTATTTCATGTACATTATCAGCTTTCATTACGCGGAGTGTCAACTTTTCACTCATTGGAAGCGAACATCTACTTTTTGCTCAGCTTATGACGGGTCATATAGGAGCTTATATTCAGCCGCGAACACTGACAGGCTCTATATCATCACGAATATTCTAGGTTCTCCCGTGCCCTCGTTGGCTGCATCGCGGTACCGCTACTGCAAACTCGGAAAACCCAAAGATTTCTCAAAGTGTTTTGTGGAGGTAGTGGGAACCTCCCATTTATTCGGAAGATGGACAAGTTGGTTGGATTCAAGATTGAAAAACACTCTGTACCTCAGGTTCACTGTTGAAACGTTGGCAAGCAGCCTGACGCTTTTCCCCTGACTTGTTCACTTTAGGAGGGCCAAAAAATAATCGGCCTGCCCTCTCTCAACCAGTGAGTGGTTAGGTATCAGTCGATCAGTACCCTCCAGTATAAAAGAGCTAGGGGAAAATTTTGTGGTTGATATACCGTGCCTCGCAGCTGCTCCCAGGGCATTGTGATCGGCATCATCGGTAAGTGCGAATATTGCTAAGTGTGAATTAATCAAAACCCGACTTGCTTGAATTTTTTGCACTTAAAGCGTAGGATATCGCTGCTATAATTAAGGAGAAGAGTCCAGTCATCATGGTTACTTTAGAAGAGTTAACTTCTGGGCTAGTTGGTCATCATACATACTAAAAAGATTCTTGCGCCAAAACAACACACACAAGAAAGACGACGACACCACGGGCGCTCACTTCAACTGTTTAATGAGGGTGAAAGCACTCGATATATAGCCCCCAAAACCCCCCGCATGCGGACGCGTACAAGGCAGGTTGGAAGTAAAAAGTCTTATCTGATAGACTTCCATGTTGCCTTGTACGCGTGCGCATGCGCGGGGTTTTGGAAGGCTGTATATGTCGAGTGCAAGTGAGCGCCCGTGGTGTCGTCGTCTTTCTTGTGTGTGTTGTTTTGGCGCAAAAATCTTTTTACCGGCTTGCAGATATTCGCGACGTGTTGGAGATATTGTTGCTGCTGCTGTTGCTAATAGGAAGGAAGGAAAGGAAAGTGCACGGGCCTGCCTACTGGCTCAAGCCGAGCCACGCTCGCTGCCGCGTGCTGAAAGTAGGAGAGTTCAAGGATAGGAGAGCAAAGATAGAAAGAAAAGGCGCCGCGCGCTAATAGGTCCATAGGCCCCGGGCCGATCCCGGAGGCAGTGCAATACCGGGCCGACTCGTGCCAGAGTGCTTCAAGCACTCCGCCATATTCCAAAAATAAGCTTAATATCTTGGGTCCAAGGACGTGCAGCAGATATTAAATCAGGTATCAGGCATGAAATAGTGTTCAAGCAGGTTTCCCTTGACATCCCACCCTGCACTTATTTAACTAGTAAACAATACACAAAGCATACGTAGAAAGCCGATGATTAAAAGCGGAAAACAAGAGCAAT
Source organism: Amblyomma americanum (assembly GCA_030143305.2). Classification (NCBI taxonomy): domain Eukaryota; kingdom Metazoa; phylum Arthropoda; class Arachnida; order Ixodida; family Ixodidae; genus Amblyomma; species Amblyomma americanum. Next base: position 148,708 of record JARKHS020025928.1, on the reverse strand, counting down.
AATTTTACGTCGGCTCATGCTTTCAGCCTGCATTCTTGAAGGTGGAAACACGGTTGTGTGCCAGCGGGAAACATTCTAATTTAATAAAAATACATTCCGTGCACTTCTTTGTACGGAATATGAACTTGTTTACAAAGACTGGTGCGGCGCGTGCACCCCTATTGAGCTGCCATGCTTTTTCATTTGAACTTTGAAAGAAGACTCCTGTAAAAGGCACTAAGGATCAACTCCGTAATGAGAGAGCTGCACTGGCATTTCAATTTATGACTTCAAAGGAACTGTTCAGGGACAGAAGCCTCTTTATTGCTCCTGTTAGAAAGCCGAACCTGATGGCGATGATAGCCGACCTTTTGAGTTAAACCTCGTCGTGCTAAGAGTCTTCAACGTGCAGTTTTATACTTGACTAAGTAATGCTTATCCGAGATTTTGCGTTGCCGTTTTTATTTGTCAGTAATATCATTACTATGCGAAGATTGATCGGTATTTCTAAAAAGTGCCGCTCGGAGCCAGAAATGTTAGAAACATGAGCCATTCTACTCTAAAATTACATGTCACTGCATTTGTCAGGATTACAATCCACTCGGCAAATAGAGAAAGAAAGAGAGTAGGCAACAAAACGTGCACTGACTTCGACGCAGATGCCAAATATATTTTTCCTGGAGGGATCCGGAATAATTTGGACCACCTGGGGATCTTTAATATGCCAGTGCACGTTAAAGATCCCCAGGTGGTCCAAATTATTCCGGAGCCCTCCACTACGGTACCCCTTTCTTCCTTTCGTCTTTCACTCCCTCCCTTATCCCTTCCCTTACGGCGCGGTTCAGGTGTCCAACGATATATGAGACAGATACTGCGCCATTTCCTTTCCCCCCAAAAACCAATTATTATTATTGTTATTTTTCCTGGATTAGCCTTGGGTGAACACTCGTACATTGGGCAGCACGTGCGCATTTATGGCGCGTTTGAATGTTGTTTTATGTGTGGAGCCTGAGTGCCACTAGATGTCTCTGAGTACTCAGTGTGCTCTCGTCGTGGTAACGTTTTGAAGGCGTACCACAAGTGGCGACATGCGTGCTCTTCCCAGTTGGTCTTTCGTCTAAAGCTATTTTCTGCTCTTCATGGCCAAATAATTCCAATGTATCTCGCGTTTCACTGGGGCGATTATTAGTGTTGAAGCACTATTGCGATGGGTCAGCCCCGAGCAATATCTTCGGATGTTTGTATGCTTGCAGTGCTTGTGGGTTTGCGCCCGAGAAAGTAATAAATAGAAATAAAAAAAGCCAACATACACATGTGGGATTCGAAACAGCGGTGTTGCGAACAGATCAGCTTCGCAGCCCACTGCCCGAGAGCACTGTGCTATCGCCAAAGGTGAACAGGCCCCGTATTATTGTTGTTGTTGTTGTTGTTGACCTCACACAATGGCACATACCCACAAGGGGGATTGGCCATAACCAGGCGGTGACTATTTAAATGCCCCGTATTAAGCTGCAACACACTCTCGCGCTGTGCAATGCACATCTTCTTCTTCATCAACTAATACTATCAAGGTAATTTCGCGGTATGGCTTAAGAGACGGCAGTGACAGAAAGATGTAAGCTGCATGCGTTTTTCTTTACAATGTTGTGGCAGAAACACTGCACTAGAGCAATACGCGTTCGCGTTAACAACATTGCTGCAAAAACGTGGCAGGGGAGCATAGGCCGCCGGCATACATTCCGTAAACTGGCATTGAAGATTAAAAATTTGAAGATGCGCATAAGTGGCTCCCTGGGTGTAGTGGACACCTGAATCGCGCTTTCAGGTACGTGGCAGTGGTGTCCACCTGGAAAAAAACTGTGCTTTCGCGCAATATTTCATGCTTCGCAATGCTAAACCATTAGCATTTTTTATTTTGTAATTGAAGAATTTAATATGTACTGTTTAACGTATATGTACTTATTCCTTATAATATGTTGTCGCATGTTTGAGAAAGAACAGAGACTTGTATTAAAAAGCACAGAGACAGGTTATAAGAAAAGAACCGGTGATTTTTTTCTCTAACTTTATGAAAACTTAACTAAAAATAGTATTATAAACGCTGACAGACCGATTTCTTCACGATGTATGACGATGTTATCGCTCGAAGTGAGAGCAGGTGTTTTACCACTCATTTTCGTAGACACATTGCGCTCTGCTTTGAGATACACCATGCCCGCCTACGCATAAAGGAATTTTAATACAACCGAAAAGAAACCTCTTGCTTCAAATAATAACAACACGCGTCATTTGTCCGTCTGAGACAGAATTAATCGATTTCGCCGATAATTATTCCATCGTGAGGAGCAACACCACAAAACAGGACGGGACTGAGGCAGGAGACAACACCTCGTTGTCGCCTGCCTCAGCCCCGTCCTGTTTTGCGGTTTTTCCCCTCACGATGTCCTACCGACTGGCCTACAACGAAGTTATATTGCATTTTCTCGTCCGAGTCAGTCTGAGGATATCATGTTTTTGCGATTTTGTGACGCTAAATTTTGTTTTGGTGGTCTTTCCCCTTGAAGAAGAATAAGAATAATGGTGAAGTAATTCCATTTCTAACAGAATATCAGGTTGGTGCTGCAATCCACACTGTTATTTAGAACGGGAGTGGCATGGTAAAAGTAAGTGACCGCATGAGACTCCATAGTGCAAGAACCGTGAAATGGGCAGACGTGCACTGGAGACCCACATCACTGCTTACTCGTTCCCATGGTAGGTGTAGATTGTAGAAAAAAAAGTCGTACACTCACGAGAAACAACTGCAAGTTACAACTTTAATTCAAAAAGGAAGCGGAGCATTCAAAGATTTTTACGACACGGGAAATCCAGAGATTCGTTGCCAGAGAGAAAAAAAAGGCGAAAGGCGTCAAACCTGTCATGGTGGGAAAAGATTGGTAAACAATGCAAGCTAAAGTATAGGTAAAGCGGAGATTAAACACATTTTAACCAAGAAAATAAATCTAACGGAAGGGGAAAGCCGAGGCCGGCAAGAGAGCCCTTTTACGGGACGTCGCCGACGTGGCTAATGAAAAAGGCGCGTTGATTGGTATTAGTCCGCTGAAGGTTTATAAAAACAAGTAAAGAGCCAAACGTCGCACACCGTGACAGAAGTCTTCCCTCAGAAAAAAGAAAGAAAAAAGCATTCAATGCAACGCAGAGATAGCCAGCCAAAAACACAGAGTTGAGAAGTGGAATGAAAAACAAAAATAATCTTGACATTTAGAGACATCATTTTATCCTGGTATACTATGGAAATTAACTTAACCAAATAAAAACAAGAAGACTGGCACTAAAAGCCGGCGTTGGCACTGAGGCCCACGAAATTGTGTTTTGGAAAGCACCGTTTAGTAAGCGTAGGCCCGTAAGCTCCTATTTTCACGTATCTTTACGTTTGTAGTGTAACTAATACAATTTACGTAGTCGCAGGTATCGTTGTAGTTTATTTCTTTCATACACTTCTATACCCGTCAGCAGTATGTACAAAAGGTAGGATATAAAAAAAACAAATTACTCTAATTAGTCATGTTCTAGGTCATGAGTGTTGCCCAGAGAAAATTGGTGGTTGATGGTAGCGATGCCTCGGGAACGCTCAGTGCATGTGTAGCTGTTTGGAAAGTAACTAAACAATGAAAGGAGTGCTGTTACCTTACCTTCTTTTTTTGATCAATTAAATTTTTCAGGGCACATACAATTTTGGGAACATGAGCCTCGTACGGTGTACAGTGAATGGCTGCTGCAGCTTTTTAGTTGGTTTTACAGCAGCGCTGATTCCATGTGCTGTCCAGTTGGGGCATCCACTCTTACTCCGAAGGGGAGGGGTTTTAACGACCTGTACTCCGAGCGACCGTGAAAATTATACGTTTTCTTTTTTGCAAAGTTGCGTCAAAATGCAGTAGATTGAAGCAATATGATCATCCGCTTTAACTACCAAAAACCAGGCTGTCGCAAGGGAACGTAAGCGCAGATGTTTGCATGCTCTGCCAAGGCGGTTACTGAGATCGAACTCGAACACTTAACGTCTACGCGCTGTAGAACCAAGAGTGTATACAACAATGAAGTTATTTTACGGCGTCAGCTGCTGTAGAAAAGTCACAATGGCGATCCCCTTTTGCATACAAGAAAAAATTACGTATCCAGTGGTGTGCCCTAAAAAAACGAGAATACTTTCACGCTCCCCTTTCCCTATTCTTTCTCCTTTAGATAGTTTCACAACTTTGACGGAAGCGACAAAGCACGAGACCAAAAAAAAAAGAAGAATCACTAAAGCATTGTTCGCGCAGAGTGCGGGAGGCAGGCAGAATTGGAAAAGCTTGCCCGACTTCGCCAGCTGGCACGCGTTTCACTGGGACAAGAAACCAGCGGCAAAAGAACGCGCTCAGAAGGGAAGATACTCATGCCATCAGTTATGTTATAGCTTCATCCTTGGGTGTACCCTTCACTTGTCAATGAGAGTTTTTTCCGCTGGGTTTTTGTTTCAGGGGAGCCGCGAGAGGCAGAGTGATTCAGGCCTGCGTTCGCGCGGCATATCCTGTACTGACAACTTTGTAGCCAAAGTGCTCTGATGGAGGCAGCTTGTGGACACGAGCGCTAACGCGTCTTCCTTTTCCTGAATAATTAACAGCGCTCATTCTCTTTCGCGTAGAAATTGGTATATGTTTTTTTAGACAACGCTGACGATGCCGACCACGAAAAAATAAGAAAGCGAAGCTTCCGTAAATTTCACTTAAATTAACACGTGTTTTGATAGCCTAACATGGCACTCATAGCTGCACTAAGTTGCTGCACATAGCCTGACGAAAGCTATCTGCTTCATTTTTACCAAGAACCCTGCTTCCTCCGTAACCGAAGAGTTGCCATCTAGCTTTCACAATGAATTGAGGCTGTATTCCCTTCCTAATACAATGAAAAGGGACCCCAAACCAAAACCAGCAAATCAGCAGTTAGAATGTGTCTGATGCCCCACACACGGGCATTGCATATATACAGCACGTCGTACGGCACGAGACAAATTAACACATACACGGGATGAAACATAATCAGAGTATACACTACTACGGATATTACAAAACGATATAAAATTATTGCTGCGCTTGTGGGAAAAAGAAAGCAAAAACTTAGACTGCAGCGGAGGGCGCGTGAAGTAGTAAACGTTTCCTGTGAGGGTGCGTACCTAGGACTAGCAAGGACTCAGTTCACGAATTGTAATAAAATGTTGGGAGACACACCCCGCCACCAGTGCTCTAAATCATGCGGTAAAAAAACAAAAAAACCATGTCGAATTTGTTGGCGTCCGTCAGCGTATACCTGGCGCGTTCCAAAATTTTGTTTCCAGATTTTACTCTTTCCAGGGACAATTAAAGTGTTCACGAGATTATTCAAAAATGCAGCACCGTGAGGGATTAAGAATGCCACACTTTGGCCGGATAAGTAAGCATAAAATTGTAGCAGCAAAGATCTGCTTCGTCGCTTATCTGAGCTGTGTCAAGACTTCGTTCTGTGAATTCCCTAGCTCTTAAGTTACCTTATATTGCCGTGTCTCGATGAACCCAAGGACAGCCTAAGAAACACACGTCTTTTTCAAGCTTTTCGCATGTTAACGCAGAGAATGTTCCGGCCAGATGTGTTCAATTTCTGGTTTCGGTTGTCCGTGTTTTCCTATCGCGCTTCACCGGCCATGCATCCCAAAAACACTTTAATGAGCGACCGGAAAGAGTGCTGCGTTTTCTAGCTTCGTCTTCTTCTAGCATCCCGCTCGTGATTCAAGTCGTCATCGTCTTCTATGCGGCATTCGCTCCCCTCCCCAGTAGGCATTGGCCCGATGGCAAGTAAAAGAAAGTTATCGGTTTCAATTCGAATGGCACGGCTTCATGCGCACAGCATGGAAGACGTCTGCTTGGTAAGTTTGCGCCGCTTCGAGGTCTAAAACCAATCTGGCGCCACATCATACGTTTCGTCGCTTAAACGTCGTAGAACGACGTAAGGTCCGAAGTAGCACCGCAGCAGTTTTTCCGAGAGTCCGCGGTGGCGGATATGCGTCCAAACCCACACCCTGTCTCCTGGTTCGTACACAACATGCCTACGGCGAAGATTATACCGTCGTGTATCATAGTCCTGTTGGCTTCTGATGCGCACACGTGCTAGTTGCTGAGCTTCCTCTGCGTACAGGGCGAATTCGTCAGTGTCTTGATTTACAACGTCGTCGTCGGGGTTAGGGTTCAACATCACGTCGAGCATAGTGCTTCACTAGTCGCCCGTAGAGGAGGCTAAACGGTGTCATGCGAGTGGTTTCCTGCTGTGCCGTATTGTAGGCAAATGTCAAGTAGGGGAGAATTTCAAAACAGTTCTTGTGCTCTACGCACACGTACATGGATAGCATACCAGTGAGGATGTTATTTAGGTGTTCGGTCAATCCATTGGTTTCAGGGTGGTAGTCCGTCGTTTGACGGTGACTGGTGCCGCTGAGCCAGAGGACGGTCGCCGAAAGTTCGGCCGTGAACGCCGTTCCACTGTCGGTTATGATGAGGGCCTGAGGTGAATGTTTTCAATGAAGAGCCGAGCTGCTTCAGTGGCGGTGCGCCTGGGCAGAGCTTTCGTGTCCGCGCATCGGGTTATATAATCGGTTGCGACAATTATTCATTTATTCCTGGCTGTGGACGTAGGAGATGTCCCCGGAAGGTCTATTGCAATTTGCTTAAAGGGTGTTTCTGGCACTTGAAGGGGATGAAGCAGACCGGCTGGTTTGACAGGTGGGGACTTACGGCGTTGGCAGTCGACGCAGGTCTGCGCATAGCGCTTCACCGTTCCCGCCAGTTTCGGCCAGTAGTAGCCGCGCTGTACTCTAGCCAAGATGCGGATGTGGCACAGATGCCCGGCGATTAGCTTGTCATGGCATGCTTGTAAGACTTGCTTGCAAAGGGCCATTGGGACGACGATATGATGGCTGTTTCCCTCAGAAAGGGAGTTCTGCTTGTACAGAACGTCGTTGTGAAGGCAGAATGACGAGAGCCCGCGTGCGAAGATATTAGGCACAAACGTAGTTCGCTGTTCAAAGAAATTATTTAGAGGGATCAACTCCGGCTCCTCTCGCTACTGTTGCGAAAGAGTTTCGGAGTGTTCATCGGTCATGGTGGCTGGTTCGATCTGTGCTCGTGAAAGGCAGCCTGCACCGGTATGCTTTTTTCCGGATTTATAAACAACCGACCTATCGAACTCTTGTATCCGGAGGCTCCAACACGCGAGTCTTCCCGACGGGCCTTTCAACTTGGTGAGCCAGTCTCTTTCAGCATTTGCGGCGGGAGCGCGACAAGGTCGGCGGTATCGGTGTCGTCGTCGGGGCTGCTCGTCCTGTGCGGTATTTTCGGCGGTAGTGCCGCAAGGTCAGTGATAAGAGCATCGTCAGAACTACGGGTTGAGGTCGGCGGTAATGAGGGCTTTGAGGCTTTTGCGCGTTTGCAACCTCCACCAGCGAAGTTGCTGCCATTACTTTCCCAGGTGGGGGCTCGGGGACCGCCATCCACTAACGTCAGCAGCGCTACGATGGATCTGCGACGAATACTGTATTTGGAAGGGAGAGCGCGGGCGAAATACAGGTGAGTCGGCTTCCCTGCTCGGTGGATGGCCCTGCATTTGGGCTGAGTCAGCGTCGAAGTGGTGGGGAGCAGAAGCGGGCGCAAAGGCGTGCTCCTCTTCGCGGTAGCGGCAGTACTGATACGCATGGCCAGGTTGCCCGCAGTAGAAGCAGAGAGGTCGGCTTTCAGTGGAGCGCCACAAGTCGGTTCGGCGCCTGTTGGGAACGCCTGTAAGGTAGCGCCCACGGAGGTCCGTGGGAGAATCGCGTCTCCGGACGGCTGGGTGAACTCGGCACGGCATGGTCTGGCGGCGGGCGACGAACGGCTGCTGCATAGCTCGCGGGTGGCTCGTGGTATGAGTCGGGAACGGTGCCGCCGTGTAAGCTGACAGGTTGTGGTTCATGGTATGGCCCGTGGTATGCTTCGGGAACGACGGCCGTGTAGCTGGCAGGTTGTGGTTCGTGTTATGGCTGAGGAACGTCGGCCGTGTAGTCGCCGGACTGTGACTCGTGGTATGGGGAGAAGGCGACAGGGGGTTCTGAATTTCGTCCCGCACGATTTCTTCGATGGCCACTGCGGGATGAGCCTTAAGAGCAGTAAACCTCTGCAGCTCCTCACAGACAATATCCAGGAATGAGTTTGCGGAGAGCAATCCTGTTAGTTCCTGTGAGCGCCGTCAGATGGACGGCCGACCATACTGGCGGTAGGGTCCGTGGAGGGAACGCTCGATGGTTATGGCGTCCTTGACGAAGTCGCCGACGGTCGTAGGCGGGTTACGCACCAAGCCGGCAAACAAGTGCGCCTTCACACCGCACATGAGTTGCCGTAGCTTCTTTTGTTCACTAAAATCCGGATCGGCACGATAACAGAGGTCGGCCATGTCCTCACCAAACATTGCGACATTCTGATTCGGCTTCTGAATGAGCGCTTCAATCAGGCGCAGCGCGTTTTCTCGACGACCAGCTTGAGACACGAGCGGTGAAGGTAACAAAGGCAACGAATCATAAAGAACACAAATCCTTAGGTTGATTTATAAAGAGATGAAAAAATCTGCAATAAAGAGGACTTTACAAAACATTAAAACAAGTAAAAGCAGGTAGTTATGAAAATTCGATCGCTGAGGTATTACGGCGAATGTACCGCACGGTGGATAGCACAGAAAGGATATGCAATGCATGCTTTCTTGTTTTGCTTGAATATTTTCTGGAAAAAAATTTTTTCTCTTTTGAGGAATATTTTGTGAGGTTGGTGGAAGACCACACTGAGTCGTATTTAGCGTAGAATGACCGGCCCACTCACGTGAGAAATATTAGCACTGTATTCTATTTCTATATCACTTGCTGCAGGGAAGACACAGTAATTTTCAGAAATAGTCTCTTTGTGGTAAAATATGGCTTTTGTGACGTAATATTATCCTTGTTGGCGGACACAGGAAAACCGGTGAATTGTCTTATGTAGTAAGATGGTTAACCAGATTTCTGATAATTAGCTTTTTCACTACCATAGCTAGGCAACTAGATGCAATTGGAGATTTGTAGCCGGTCGTTAGTTAACAGCCATATCAGTTTTTAGATTTTTGAAAATGCCATTATCTTCGGCGCAGTAGCTCGACAAACTAAGGCTACGTCGTGCCAAAATACATGCGCTTTTGAAAAGCATGCAGGCAAAGCAACTTTTCCAGTGGACGTAACTAGTCAAAGAAGCCAAATTTTCTCGAGCCACAGCGCCAAGGGTAATCGCGTTTTTTTTTTATTTCTAAAAACTGACATTACTATTCCTAACGACATAGAATGACGCATTCGTACTGAATCAGACCACCGATGGCCCCCATTTTTTTCTTCTCTTTATTAGATAGGCAGTGACGTTTCATTTATCACCGATGCCGATCCGGAAGAGTTTCATTCCGTTTTTCAACCTAATAACTTCTACATCTCTTCTCTGGATTTCTTTCTCCCCCGTCGACGAGACAGGAGTTAACGCATTAAGCGTAACGCATTAGTTGCCGTAGTACGCACTAACTAGCATGTACCGAACAACTTCTCTTAGGGTATTACAGCTTTCGCTGTGAAAATTCTCGAAAGTCAGCGCCCTGCTAAAGCATAAACGGAAACAATAGTGTACAGAGAAAAGCCCTAAGCCCTGATGCGGTACGTAACGACCAGCGTATTCGTGAATACTAACCTGCTAAAAACCGCTTCGGTAATGGTTTAAAACAGTCACGCATGCTGGAAAAGCAAATTGAATGGCCAATGCGAGTGTGTGTGAAACATGTCATTTCCAATGACCCATGTCTCGGTTTTGAACGTAACGTGTCCTTGTATGCTGGAGAAGAGCCTGGGAGAGGGCGCAGTGTCAGCTGTTGTCTAGGGCGAAGTAAAGCTTGCGAGGGAAACTCAAAAAACAATGTTTGCAACATGTATCACCCGAGCAACTATATGTTGTGACAGTTCAGATATTTGTCTGCACCCATCATTTCATTCTGACACTCACTGCCGCTCGACACAGAAAACAAATTTATGCAGCAATGAGAGTAGCAAGTTCACCCATGAGTCTTCCTCGTAGGGTTTCATTACTCTTTGGCAGCGTCTAGGCGCCGAAGATAACAATGAATATCGATGCGAACACGATATGAGTACTGCGTCTGGAGAAGTGCGCCAAAAGGCGGGCACTGATGGATGAGCGTGCCCACTCAGGGAGTGCTCGGTGTTAGAGTGCGGATAGGATTTCGCTCAGAGGCCGAAACGTGCATTGGCGAGTATGTGCCGGCCTCGTGAAGACCGCATCTTATCCAGGCTTCTATTTAGGGTTCTGTCCAAGCCTTTCATGAGGTCCTGTCCACATCGGCAGCTAGCTTTCAGACGCGCCACCATTCGGCGGGTTCCCACATAGAAACTGTTTCCCATTTATCCGTGACATTCACCGAATGAGGACAGAACCGATTTTTGTGCTCTATTTTGCTTGACCGCTAATTAGTGCTCACTGTCATATATTTTGAAACGATAGTGAGTTCCACAATCGCCATATATGTGTGTTGCCGCTGCTTCTGAACATTCACGTTTAATTTAGTGAAGGCGTGTATCGTAAACCGGTTCTTTAGAGTAAAGACGGCGCATTGACGCACTGTGTGTTTGAACGTGTTCGGGATTTGCAGTGTTGTGCGGCTGACGACAGAGCACTCGGGGAAAGACGTCTTGAGTATGGCCTCAGGATGCCCGCATAGGGATGTTCAGACGTCCTCAGATTGCCTCCAACTGGCCCTCAAGCAGTCCAACTGAGATCCAGTTGTACGTTCCTTGCGCATAATCAGGTTTTCAGTACTACTTCAGGATTTCTCTCAAGAGGTTTTTTTTATCAGAGTTGCGTATTCAAAGCCAATACAATAGAAGCTAACCAGATTAAGCAAAAAGAAGAGGCACAGAACGAGTTTACAGTGCCCACGACCGCAGATAGCTATAGCTCCTTCTGGAGTTGAATTCTGCTGTCTGTATGGAAAAGATGAGTTGCCCAAGAATCAAAACAGTGCAACCCCGTCAGAAGCAAGCAATAGAGAAGACTAGGTGTAAAAGCAAACATTCCTAAAATATCTCCTCAAGGCACATATTTTCTTAGGTCACAATGGTTTCCTGCACTGTATCGCTATTGTACACAAGTATATATTTTAAATAAACCTGCTGTTTTTAATTAATGAAAGCCGAGTGCAAGAGATAAAGGTGGTTTCATCTCAGCTCTAATCTGCAATGCTGTCCTGCGATAGGACAGTTGTAGGACACTTGAGAAATTTTCACTTTGGAGTCGTCCAGCAAATGAATACGTTAAGCCATCGAAGCACTCAAAAGGTACTCCGTATGTCCCTTTCGAGATGAGGACGTTCTGACCGTTTAAGGACGACCTCTGGCCTTGTGCTGTTGTTAAGGCTAGTTACGCCTATTCAAGACACTTGGCATAAAGAACAAGCCTAAGCAACCCGAGACTTTTGGATTGTATGTGTCGGATGAAATATTTTTTTACTTACTTAAAACTGGCGCAGTGGAAATGCGAGTTGAACACAATTAGCGCACTATATGTTGGATGGAAGACTGTTAGAGTTTAGACTACTTTGAAGATATTTCTCGAACAGTATATTTTTCGTAACATGAAAGCATCGCCTTAGGCCTACAATAGAAAGAGCTCCAGAGTAGCATTGAAGTTCGATGAAAACTAGCATTGAAGTTCGACGCTTATGGCGGAAATGTTTTCTTGTCCTTATTTGAATACATGACCACTTTTTTTCAAAGCTAAAATAGAGTGTATGTCAAGGGGGGGGGGGGGGGGGTGCTTCTCCCAAAATGTCCTGTGCCAGGAGAGAGAGAGCAAAACGTACCATATCCGCTCGTTTCAGTGGCTCACCACTGCTGCCTCGAGCCCTTAGCTTCTTGCACAAAATAGCATTATATATAGTGTAGGCGGCGGCCTCGTATTATACGTACACAATTTATGGCCACAGGACGCGTTTCAGTGGTTCAGCTCCATTTTTCTTTTCCCAATGCTTTCTTTTCCCACTGGTGCAGCAAGAAGCAGTAGTTTAACTTGAGATAACGGTTGCATGTATTTGAGCCTTTCGTCTTTTTAGGGGAAGTTACAAAAGCTGAAGCAACCCACAAAGCTCCCCAAAAATGAGCAACCAAGAAATGAAACTGCGTAGTCGGGTTCGATCTCACTGAAATATATGCTTCATGCTGTCAGGATCAGAGCCAGCACAAGCATCTCTTTCACTGGTATGCTATTTCCGACTACAGTATGTTTTCTCTATGCTTTTGTAATCATCTCTCTGGCGAAACATGCGCATCTACGACGAGCTTTTGAACATTCATAAAGGCGGCACAAAGTTGAACGCCTTTATATGGATGAAACTTCTCTCTTTTCCTGTTTTCATGAAGAAATTCGTGTGTATCGTAAGCCGTCATATGGACGACCTTTTTTTTTTTTTCGCAAAGTGGAACGCCTCTCTGCCGGCGTTGGTGCAATAAAATACCTCTTCCAGGCATCGAAACAAGCGTCGCGCCCATAAAAAGAACCATGTTCGTGGAACCGCAGTATTCATGAAGTTAGCCCGGCCCACCCTGAGACTAAAGCACACTGCAGGAAGCCGAGCGCACGACGGTACCAATGACCGTAGAGTTTAGGGCTCTCATATTTCACTTCATTTCAAGCAAACAAAAGAAAGGAAGGTAAAGAGATGGGAAAAGAAAAGGAGATCCGAAAGCACTATATGAGAACTGTTGCCTAATTGAAAAGAAAAGAGCACCTTTCGGAAAGAGTACCCCGGAGGTGATGCGATTCTATGCACATCTCTTCTCACTGCGCCTTTATAAGAGCGTTTAGCAGCTCCGTCTGCCTAACTCATCGTGGTAGAACAGGCCGGATGTAGTGCGCGCAGCTGCTGCTTTTGCTGTTGCTTAGAGGAAGAAAGAAAAGGAAAGTGCACGTGCCTGCCTACTGGCTCAAGCGACAGGGGTGTGCGATCTGCTGTGCAAAATTTTCTTCAAGAAACGCAGCGACTCTCATTCTAATTTCTTTTTCCCGCTCTCAGTCAGTACATTGAAATATTGCAGGCATTGTATACTATTATGCGCATTAAGCCATTGTCCCGCCTTCGATCTCCAAGTTAACAGGACCCTTGTACTTCCGTCTTCTAATCTATCAGACTACATACTATTACCACTCCTTTTCCCGTCAAAACTTTCCTGTATCCAGCAATTAACCGCCTGTGTCTTTGCCACTTCACCGAGGTGGGTATGTGCCAGCAACGTCTGAGGCCTTCCTTCCTTCCTTCTGAACAACGCTCGCTGCCGCGTGCTGAAAGCAGGAGTTTTAAATGATGTTAGGAGAGCAAATATAGAAAAAAAAGGCGCGCCCTGTTATGCTCCGGGCCGATCCCGGTGGCAGTGTAATACCTGGAAGGCCCGTGACAGAGTGCTTCAAGCACTCCGCCATATTCCGAAAATAAGTTTAATATCTTGAGTCCACGGACCCGCAGCAGATATTAAATCAGGTATCCGGTGTCCCATGCCCCCCTCGCACTTTCGCATCGCGCTCATATATAGGCGCCTTTCGATTTTGTAGCTTGTTCGTTCTGACTGCGCAACCACGCGCTGCTCGTTCGCTAGTTTCCGCGTGTGCCAGCGTAAACACGCGCACCATCACAGCACAAACGCTATTGCATTGCGCTTGAATAGCCTCTTCAGCTTCGGCAGCGCGCGCATTTGGATCCTGACGTCGGTGTCACTAAACTTCAGCTCAGGATAGAAACACTGTGAGAGTCGCTGTCAGGCTAGAGTCAGCGAAAATTTTGCAGTCACTTTACCTCAGGCGGCGTGTTGGGCAGCTGCCTCTGCCCCACTCAGAGCGGTAGAAGAAATGGCCCTATGAATTGTACCGCGGTTTTGCGACGCGTAAATACAGGGTGTTCCACCTAAGACTTTACACAATTTTTTTTCAATAGGCTTCTTGAGTTAAAAGAGCGCTTTTCTTGGCATAGCATTGTTAGTGGTGTAGTACATAAGGTACGTGGTGCAACTAGCAGGCTGGTAAACTAATATTGAATAATTAAATTTATTCGATCCCGGCCACGGCGGTCGAATTTCGATGGAGGCGAAGTTCTAGAGGCCTGTGTGCTGTGCAATGTCAATGCACGTAAAAGAACCCCAGGTGGTCGAAATTTCCGGAGCCCTTCACTAAGGCGTCTCTCATAGCCTGACTCGCTTTGGGACGTTAAACCCCCATAAACCAAACCAAACCGAAACCAATAATTAAATTTATAACTGTGCGTGTTAGGCTCTCTAATTACTGAGAGGCGTGTAGTCCACGGCAAGTAATATCTGTATCAGTTTATAGAATTTCAGAAAAGCGGTTACCGTCGCCGCTGTCGAACAAAAAATTTCGGTTATTTCGAAGAGTTACGTGCACTGTAGAGGTTGGTTTGCTTGCAGGCTTTTTGAAAGCGCATGTATTTTTGCGATGTAGCCAAAATTTGTTGGGCCACGGCGCCGAGGGTAAACGCTTTTTCGAAATTCTATAAGCTGATGTGGATATTACTTACGATGCGCTACACGCCTCTCAATTATTAAGCGGACTAACAATAATAGATAAAAAAGTGAACTATTCAATATGAGTTAACCACCCTGCTGAATAGCACGGCTTAGCTATATTTCGATGTACTGCACCGCTGACAATGCTATGCCAAAAAACCCGCTCTTCTAACTCAAACAGCCTGCTTTTAAAAAAATTGTGCAGACCGAGGTTAAATACCCTGTATATAGCTGCCTTGATAGTATGCAGGTGGGACTGGACGGCTTGGATGAATTTCAGACGTTCATTTAACGTAGAATGGGAACTCCTTTCCTTTTCGAGTATCGTTTTTAATGCACTGTTTTCATTTCCTGCTTTCCATTACATGTACTGTGCCTTTTTTTTGTCAATTCACTGTTTTACTTCATATTTCGATATTTAGTGATGTCAGACCCACCCTGCCACGCCCTTACCTTTGGGCTAGCCGTATTGTAAATCAAAAATAAATAAATGAACATAAGCCGTCATGGCAGCCACCCTCCAGGTGGTTCCCATTTAAACCCCTCTGGTTGCATTCATTAGACACCACCGCGATAGCCTGGGACGATCCCAAATGAGCTTAAATCTAAAAGAAAAATACTGCACCATCATTCAGCAAGATTGTGAGCTGAATGGTGAGTGCTATATCTGTTTTGAAAGCTCAAGACATACTTTCAAGAACAGCACCTCACATATTCTACATCAGTCGGCTACTGTTTCCAATTAGACATAAAGCAATAAACCGAAGAATGAGAGCTATTTTGACATGACATTTAACACAACTTATAACTGGCCTTTAAGTATTTTGTTATCCCCGTGAAGGGTGAAATTGTAAAGAGTTTCGCGTCAGGCCCTGTGTTCAAAAGAAAATGTTTTCAAATGGCCACGAAGTTGAAGAAAACTGGTTTACTAGTTCAAAAAACGCGCAAAACATGCTATCTCCGCGTACACTCGGCGTACTACACAGCAAAAAGTTTCTATTTACCTCAAAATCACTATTTTATAAAACTATGCGGGGCTTCTCTGAAACACGGGGTACATTTATTATTCGTTTCAAAACTTCTTCTATTAATTCCACCACCAGTGGAATTCACTGCAGTCCCCACATCCCTCAAAATTCATCTTGCTCGCCACTGGGAACGGCACGACCACCGCTCGACTGACGTCAGAACCACAAGTTCTTTGCTCTGCTGTGCCCTTCGCGCCCTCTATATGGACCCCAGACCATGGGGGGGGGGGGGGGGGGGCACGGTATGTTTAAACTCGTCTCTGCCCTCTGGTGACGGCTACGCAACCTGCCCCTACAGACATCATCTTGAAAGAGCGTGCTACCTCCAGGACTACCCTACATACTTGCTACTTCTCCCCCTTCGACACTGTTCACATCCTCAAGAACCTCCAGACCGTCTGACGCCACGGCTTTCACACTACTTTCTTTACACCACCGCGGCTCAGCTCAAGCTCTTGTTACCCTCCTCCTCATTCTACCCTTCAGGGTTAGACCATGTGCCTGGGAGTACAGCCACCCGAGGCGTGGAACGTGCTCAAAAAACACTCACGCCATACTTCGCGGGATGATTCGCCGACATCCAACTGCATCATTTATCCTCTTCCGCTCCCCTTGCCTCTAGCTATACGGCTTGCAGGGCACAATTATGCCGGAATGAGAGATAATAATCATACAGGGCACCCAATCGCAGCACTCACGAGAGCAAGGACGGAGGCGATGTATTTACAACCGTTTTCCGGCCCCCACACTCACTGCAGAGCCTTCGGTTATGACAATCTACAAGTGTCACAATCACGCCTCTTTCATCATTCCGGTTGCGAGGAGGAGGGGGAAAAACTTTATTTATATTTGATATTAAAATGTGTTATTAGCGGTCGCGGGCTGTCTTCTTCATCTTCCGATGAGTTATTGCAGCCCGTCTTAACAGGGTTGGGGCCCCTGGTCCAGGGCTCCACTGAGGTATGCCGCCAGGTAGGCTCTCCGCACCAATCCGCGCTGGACGGCCGGGACCTCGCTGGAGAGCATCCCCTCCCACTGTTCCGCACTCGGGTTTTTGTTTATTGCAGCTAGATCCTTGTTTTTCTGACACACCCACGTTATGTGCATTAACGTGGGTTTTTCTCCACACCACGGACATTTGCTGCTGTATTGCGTGGGGTAGATTTTACTTAGGGTATTTTGATTGGGGGAAGTCCCCGTTTGCAGCAGCCTCCAGCCTACTGCATCTTGTTGGTGTAGGCTGTTATGGGGTGGCGGATATTTGAGTCGCGTTCCCCTGTGATAGTTTAGAATGTCTGAGTAGCTCAGGGGTACCGGGTCTGCTGCTGGGTTGTCGAGGTCAGTTTGAGTGGAGGCTCGGTTTGTGTGCTCTCGAGCAATCCTATCTGCCTCTACGTTCCCGGCGATCCCGGTGTGTCCTGGTACCCACATGATTACGTGTTGCAGTTCTTGTTCCTCGGATTGCGGCATTTTGGCCGATTTAAGGATATGTAGAGCTTTCCGTCCTCTTTTGCCATTCATGTAATTTCGGCGTGCTGCTTGCGAGTCTGTTAATATTGTTAGAGACCTTCGGATACAGTAGCTCTCCGCCGCGGCCAGGGCGATGGCAGCCTCTTCGGCTTCCTTGTCCGCACAGTCCTTGAATGATGCGCTGGCTATTTCCCTGTGTGCAGAGTTTATTGCCGTTGCTACCATTCTGTTTCTGATTTCTCGAGAATCTCTCGGGTACGCAGCCGCGTCTGTGTACAGTGTGTTTTCTTTTTCGGCTAGGATTTGTTGAACGTATTTTTCCATAGCTTCCCTGCGTCCTTTATGCAGGTTTGGATCCATGTTTTTCAGTATCGGGGCTATCCTGAGAGTGTTGCGATATTCGTCAGGTATCCGCTCTGTTCTTCTTGTTTCTTCCAGAGCACCTTCGCAGCCACACCTATTTAGGAGCGCTATCCCAGCTTTGATTTGTTTTAGCCTTTGTAGCTGCGCCGCAAGTTGGGCTTCTCTCAGCTCTTCAAAGGTGTTATGCAAACCCAGGGCTAGGAGTTTCTCCGTTGAGATTGCTTGCGGTAGGTGGAGCGCTAACTTATATGCTTTCCTTATTATTGTATCTGCCTGAAGTATTTCTCCCTTAGTGCAGTTGTAGTATGCGAGGCTGTATGTTATTCTGCTTACTACGAGGCTTCTGACGAGTGTTAAAAAGTCCGGTTGCGAAGGTGCCCCCCCCCCCCCCCCCTGAAAAAAAAATTGGCGGTGACTTAGCTCTGGTTATACCTGGAGTGACGCAATAGCTACGGCTGGCCGAGTGGAACTTGGTCACGTGACCAAACACGTGATATGGCACGGCGCCGCGCCGCTGGCAGCTGCTCCGCACCACGTGACCAACCACGTCATAGCGTGGCGATGTCGCCACGCTGAAGGCCCGAAACTCTGCCGTAATGTAGCTATCGCTACAGAACTTGACTAGTGCCACTGACTGTGTGTGATGCTAACTTCCATAATTTCCCCAATAACACCATCTGAATCCAATGCATGGGCCCCTGAGGTTAGCAGACGGAGGCGCCAGCGAGGAGTTGCAAATAAGGCTTTCGCCGTCAATCACCTTTACTTTCGCACCGCTGAAATATAGTGCTTGTTTTAGCCCTTAATGTATCAATCGTGCTTTTACGCGCATACATGCTTTGTTCTCAGTCTGTTCAGAATTGAAACATGCCGGAACCGAGAATCTTTCAGATTCTGAAATCCTAATTTTGTGCTCCTTTTCTCAGGAGTAGCAAGAAAAGTAAGTTTATCTTGAAAATATGCGACAAGTTTTGTTCTTAAATTTTCCTTAAACAGCTAGAAAATTCCCTTTTTGGCAACATTAACACTTCGAATTTCAGAAAAAGAAAAAATTCCGGAATGCAACATTTCTGCCTTTGTTTGTCTAATTTTGTTGCTAGGCGCTGGTTCGTTTATCAACAGACTCGGAAAATTATTTTTCGAACCCAATTTACCTCTCTGCTCACAGTCGTCACGCAAGTGTATTAACCTCCAGGTATCCTCCCAGTAACACCATCTGATTTAAATGCAGGGGCCCGGCGACAAGCTACGGAAATCATATGATCGAAGGGCTCTGACGGCAGCGACTTTTCTGAGGCCACACGAAGTCTCTCACGGAACCACGGCTGCCATTTTAACTTTATATTGAAGACGACGCTGGCAGTGGCGTGGGACGGAGCGCTCGCGCTAGGCCAGTGACCATTAAATCACCTCTTGTCCATCGTTCATCGCACCTCATTCTTCGGCTGGCCGCCACGAAACATTATGTTGGTTGGTTTATTGGGGTCTAACGCCCCAAAAAGACTTATGGTATGAGAGACGCTATTGCGAAGGGCACCGGAAATTTCGACCACCTGGGGCTCTTTAACGTGCACTGACATCGCACAGTACACGGGCCTCTAGAATTTCGCCTCCATCGAAGTTCGACCGCCGCGGCCGGGAGCGAACACCCGCGTCTTTCGGGCCATGCCGAGCGCCTTAACCACTGAGCCACCATATATATATATATATATATATATATATATATATATATATATATATATATATATATATATATATATATATATATATATATATATATATATATATATATATTACATGCGCGCTGTTGCCTCTAGGCACACACTGACACATCCTCGCGGTCGAGATGCGACGATGAATTTCATTTTTTCTGTGCGTGTGTGTGTTATCGGTCGAGCGCAGGGGATAACCTTTAATCCAGCTCTTAAGCAACCATTTTAGCCAGACGCCGTTCTCAAGCGCTAAGGGAACAGAAAGAAAAAACATTCTTCGGCGTCTTACCTTAGCACGCCACTCCAGACGTGGACGGTGGTGCAATAAATCACAATTTCGCTATTTAAATGTTGCGTCAGCTCTCTAAACTTCCACAGCGGCTACGCGGCTGCATACTCGAAAAAAACGTTAAGAATGTTACTTTTGATGACACCCTCAAGGAAGCGAAATAAAAAAAAATTATGTAAACGAAAAAGTGCGCTCGCAAAATTACAGAAATCAGGTTGCAAGAATACTGCCATGCCAAGCTACCCATTTAAATTATAATAATGCTAAACTAGATATCACACATCGCTAGATGGTAATAAAATGGGGGCCAATTTTCATATTAGACAAGTTATGCATTTTATGAGCTTTCTCAAAAAGTAGTTTAGTAAGTTCGTTAAATGCTATTTCAAAATAAAAAATACGCATATAAATATATCATCGTCACTTTGTGTTTACCACTGGGACTGTGAAATGAGATTAAGCTGAAAACACGGGTCGTTAGTAGCAGTTTGATAAGAAGGCACCGCTTGCTGTAAAGCTTTGATCACCACCGAGCTGGCGGAGCGGGCTTGTAAGGGAGTGGATCGAGGTGTAGTCACTGCGGCGGTCGACGAAGGAGAAGTTGCGGGGTAGCGGGGACCAACGGCTGCGCCAGTGACGAGAGATGTGTCCGACGCGCGAGCACGTAAAACAGATTGGCCGATCATCAGGGGTACGCCATTCGTCAGGATTGCTGAACCAGCACCGAGGCGAGAAGCTGGGACTCAAAGTGGCAGCCGCGACCAATGGAGGGTCCGTGCTGGCATTAACGTTGTCCACGACGCGAGCAGCATGTACGGCCATGCTCGAACGACGGCCTGGATGAGTGCCAGGGTGTTGTCCAGCAGTCGAAAGGTGGAAACAGCTGGCGTCATTGCCTCCAGCTCACTGCACACGATGCAGGTTTAATTAACCGGGTCGGAAGGCTGCAAGAGTGTTGGCAGATCATCACATGAGGAGCTGGCAGCAGGGCTCAGCAGCCGGTGAAAACGCTGGGTAATGCGCCTGTGTTTGGCCTGCTCGAAGCGCCAGCACACTTCAAAAACAGTGGTGACCGTAGAACAGTCTTTGCAGAGCAGCAGATTAAAGGCGTCTTCGGCAATACCCTTCAGTATGTAGCTGACTCTATCTGCCTCGGACATGTCTTTGTAAACTTTACGGCACAATGCCAGGACGTCCTGAATGTAGGCGATGTATGGTTCTGAAGATGCTTGGGCGCGCAACGCGAGGGCCTGCTTGAAGGTGAATGGACGTCCGATGGGTTTCCCGAAGAGGTCGTGGAGTTCCTGCTTACAGATATCCCATGAGGTCAGGTCATCTTTGTCTGTTTCGAAACACACTCGTGTGGTGCCGGTCAGATAAATTATCACATTTGCGAGCATCAGCGTCGCATCCCACATGTTATGCGTGCTGACGCGTTCGTAATGAGCGAGCCAGTCGCCCATATCAACGTCGTCGGTCCCGCAGAACGTGCCTGGTTCGCGGTGGTGGGCCACAACGACGGCTGGCGTTGCTGGCGGAGATGTAGAGCATTCGGTAGACATGGTGGCCAGGTGGCGGCCACTGCGGAGACCCAGCTTGGGGTCCGGGATCGAAATTAGCAACCTCCACTAAACCTGCTAGGCAAAGGATGGAATTCCTGGTACAGCCGAACACAACACAAGTTTGCACCCCAGCGTCGTCGTCGTTGTCCCAGATTTCGTAGCGATATTAACACAGCTGTGGTTGCTACTTTCAAGAGTAGATAAATACTAATATCGCGGATTTTACAATATTCTGTTATTAGCAATGCAATAACGTATATGACAGCTACTGTATTTCTTTTACTAAGCATACGACAATTTTTAGGTTCGTGTAATAAAGTCAGATTCAAATACTAATTACTGCTATTTTGCCTAGTCTTCCACGTTCTTTGAACGAAGCCAAAATAGAGTTCATCTTAAGCGATCATGGAGAAGTTTGGTAAACCTTCCATCCCTTACTCCTCTTTCCCAGCTGCTGGGCAGTAGTCACGACAATCAGGACCCACTTACCGCACTTTGCAAGAGGTGAACCATGTCCCCTCCTCCAGGCGCCTGTCTTTAGCCCTATAGATATCCCCCGCAGAGAACTGCAAGAGCGAGTGAAAAACAAATGGTCCTGTTTAATAGATTGCCGATGGCAACAGGATCAGATGAGAACGTTTAGAATCACAACAAGCTTTGTGCGACAGTGCTGTGTCTAACTACGCTTCATAGGACGGCTTTCACTGCGCCCTTTATTCTATATATGTACAAACTGAACGCGGCATTCAGAACCTACTAAAACTTATGGACTCCACATCGATAATGTTTTATTTCTGCATTATGAAGTAAAAAATTCATATCGGAGCTCCCTTTTTGGATATTGGAAAATGAGTTTGAAATTTTATTTAGGTGGGTTTTTCTTACGTCTAAAAATGCTCGTAGAAACATTGACGTTCGAGTTTCTTTCAGCACTTTCTGTTATTCTCATTTGCATATTTTCTGAAGTCTTCTAATATGAGACCACCCGGAGCTTAAATGTTCCCAAGCTTCCTGTGCTTCCCTCGGCGCCTCATCCGAAACCCGTTATTCGGTGATGCCGACATCGACATCTCCGGCGGCGAAATCACTGCCGCAGCAGCTGATCTTACAGCTGCGAGACAAGCGGGTGAGCAAGGTTGCAAGACCTCTGGTGCTTGTCGACTTATTGGCCGCTGTCATTCAGCTCCAGCGAGCAAGCACGATGGCTCAGCCTGCACGAATGCGCCGAACGGGAAAAGACTTTGACGTCACCGTCGTCGAGTTCCTTCTGTTTGTCACCATGTCGCCCTCGTATACGGCCAAATAGCCTCCGGGGTTCGGAGCTCACCACTCCGATCGATCTCTTTTTCGCACGCTCCCACGCAGCAGTAGCAGCAGCAGCGAGGTGGTGGCGTTAAGGTAAACTATGAAAACTCATCCTCGTTGAGCGGCTGCGTGAGGAGTGTGCAAGAAAAAAAAAGGCTTTGCTTTTGCGTGAGATACTTGCCTGCGATCTCGTTACTTCACGGCGGCGGAACAATATTTGAGCACTTCCGTCGCGAGGGCGAGCAAGAAAAATAAAGAAGGCGCGTTGCGCAGCGTCGCTTAGCGTAGCGATGCGAGCATTGGAAGCTAGCTGTCTGTGCCAAAGTTTGCGATTATCTGATGCCACAGGCATTGCGTAAGTTAGCTCGCGTTGGTGGTGCTGCTGGAGCCTTGAGGTCCGTCAGGTTGCACTATAGTTACCTCGGCCGCTTCAGAGCAATGGGCCGAGGTAGCCGTTATTTCTTCGTTGCCTCAACCGGTGGTGGAAAAAATAATGAACGAGCGCAACCATTGCTCAATGCATTGGCAGGCAAGAGGAAATCTTTGGCTGAACACTTGGTTCTGTTACTGGATTTGCTTTTTATCGAAGCACTACATGCGACCTGGTTAAGGGTTGGCTGTGAGGTAACTCCAATAGGAAAGGCTGAAGAGCGCTATCACAGAGCGATGTCGTGCGCTAAGAAGTGGGTAGCGTTAAGGGTCCCGTTCAGCAGAAAGCCCTGGGTTTATTCCGTCGCCGTCGACGGCAGCGGCGGAGTGAGAGAAGAAAATCCCTAGAGACGAACAATCGCCCAAGTGCCAACTAGGTCAGGTGACCTTTTGATATTAGCACTGCCTGCCGACCGCGGTAGGTGGCAACCTGCCCACCCGTTTGTGATCAAAATGCTCTCCATGAAAGGTGTAAATTATTGATTGGACATGAAAGGTTGCTCTAGAAGAGCAACCTGTACCTCACAATAAGACCCACCGTTGGCTGTGTTTGGAACAGCCACCTGCCAGGACAGAGGTGCATCGCTTAGCCGCTGCGCCACTGCGCCAGGAATGGTGTGAGAATTCCCTGTAGTCTATGAGTGTAAAGCAGAGAATGACCAATTCCGCATATAAGGACATGCAGGCAGAATCTATAGGCGACAGAAAAGAAGCACTTGCACGGTTAAAGAGGAACCCCGGTCGCTGTGTACGAGCCTATTACCTCGGTTGCGTCACCCTCTTAAGAAGCCATAACCTCAATTGTTTATGTTGGTGTTTTGGTCGGACTGTTGGTCAAAATTCAAATGTCCTATGTAAACTTGCTGAGTTGATTCATGTGCTGGCATGGAGAAAAATCACAAGGAAGTCAATACCGGGAGTTAAATCCGGCCCCTGTTTTTTTTTTTAACTGTTGACTGCCACCTTTCGTCCGCCTTCCCTACCTCCCAATGCGCTGCCATCCGAAGCACATTTGACATTCATTCCTTCGTAATACGCGTATCTTTCAGTACAAGAAACAGCGCACAAGAAAACTATCCTGGGCCCGTTTGCATGCGTGCCTCATCCTGGGGTCGTAGAATGGATATGCATGCGTTATTCATTCTCCAGTTCTGATCCATCTCTTCCTCTGGCACCCGTCATTGTTGTTCAGTGATATAGACGCGGCTTTTGAGCGCCCGTGGGTACCGGCCGGACCACTTGAGTATTGGTGAGCGGAACTCGCCATTTGTCACATAACGCAACCAATGGTTAACCAGTGCGTGCGGCAAGTTGGCAAAGGCTATCGTGAACGTGGGGACCGACCACTTTGTGATTTCTGTGACTGGCAGCTTGGTGTTTTCGTGTGATGCTGCCGACACGCTGATGTCGCTCCAAAACAAATGTAAAGTCGATATCTATTTCAAATGGGTCCTTATAGAATACTACCCATGCGCATGAAAATAACTAAGTTCACTGTCCAAAAGGCTTCACCAAATAAAATTTCTACTTTTGTCAGGACATGAAACATTTATTGAAATTCCTACATGCACTAGCTGCAATTCTCTTAACGTCTCATCTACTTTCTCAAAAACGGAGTGAAAAAACCAGTTCAATGTGTTGAGGCCATCGTCGGATCACGCTGACCCGCTTCCATTTTGTACAAGAAATTCATTTTTATTTTTCTGCAGTCACGCGGAAGCGTACGGTAGGTGTCACGTTACGCCTCGAAAAGAAATTCTTTTGTGGAAAATATTTTAATACCGCTACAGGATGTGGAAAATACGCGTTATTAGAAATGGAATCATGGCAGCTGGAGGCCCCATCCTAAAATACACACCGCGGTCGCGTTTGAGTAAACTAAGATTGTTTTCACCGTATTAATGCAATATTTTGTGAACTTTGCGTGTCACAAATGACGTCCGTTTCTTGAGATGCGTTCTGCGCAGGTGTTGCATGATTTCGTTTTCTTAAAGGTACAATCTCACACATAGATACAGATACATCTTATTGGCATCCTCATTTAATACGGGTGGTGGCGATTGCTGCTTTGCGCAGTAAATTGAAGTGGCGGTTTTATTTCTTGGGAAAACAAACTAAAGCCATCTAGCCCAAATCAAGCTAACATCCAGTCCCCCCTGTTCTGCCGTCCTTGTTTTTGTTTTTTTGATGTTTCCAAAAAACTCAAATCACTAGCCAAAGCGGCGTTTTATTGCGGTTTTTCTTAATTTGCACTGCCCCTTCCTTTTTATTTTATTCTTGTGTTGTTTTCTCTTACCCCCGATGTACAAGCGGTGCCGGTAAAGTCATCGCCTGTCAACCCACGTCTACATTGAGTGGTGCTGCCCCATTCTAAGCTATTTTCTATCTTTTGACCTATAATATTCGGATTTTCGCGCAGTTTCACGAATGGTTTCTAGTTTTATTTTACGTCACCAGTACTCTATTCTCTCGGTCTTTACTGCCGATGTGAGAATCTTGCATTTACTATCATTAAAAATCAGATTAAAAAATTCTGGCAACGTCCCCCTGCATGTCTGAATGCGCAGCTTTACAATCTACAAGAAAATGCTTACTCTTTTCTTTTCTTCTGTTTCTTTTTAGTAATAAAAATAATAACTCTTAAAGCCTTATCTCACCACTGCATGGTATATCTGATAATGCCACTCAAATTCTTTACAAAAAAAAACAACCCTGAATATCGCGTGGTGTCACTGTGAACACGCGCTGTTGACGTTGAAATTTTTGACGCTCTAGATATATCCTTTTCTGATTTCGTTTTTTTTCTTTACCTGGTGATGACAGATGGCGTTTTTTTTACCTTTCTTTTTTCGAAGTATGTTAATGAGTTCGTGCTCTTGGAGGAAATAATTCGAACCACAAATCTATGAATGGCCAAAGAAGTTGTGCGGTTGGGACGAAAGGCGTGAAAGGTAAAAAGAAATAGTTGCAGAAGCTTCCATCAATGCTTGCAAACACTCGCTGATATGCATCTGCAAGTAAAGCAGTCCATTGAAAAAGCAAAACAATACTACTATTCATTCTTGATTATTTAGGCACGAAAACAGGACGAAAGGCGAAGGAAGGCAGCCGGGCAAAACACCACTTCGAGCTATTTTATTACGTGCACGAAACGTACTACTCGGGCAAAAACCTCCAGGACGCTTAACCGCTTATCTTGACGCAAAGGTGCAAAGTGTGCCAATGTTTCGCTCATTTATCCAACGCACAAGTAGAGAACACAAGAGCAAATTTCACCTCCGCTAGTGCGGCTTGCAACCACCGGCTGATAACAAAGGTACACGCGTTGGTTGCCTTTCACGTGTCCTGGGGATTCTTGTCGCCGATAGCACACCACACAGCCTTCATCGGCACATGCACAGACAGGTCACCAAAGATCACGATCGTCATGACGAAGCACGCTCCAGAAATCTCTTCTCCGCCATGCAACAATGCGGGTGAAGTGTCGATTATGAACCGGCTGTCTTTATTTACTTGGAAAACCCGTCTAACAGCTCTCTGGCTTTCGTGTCTACATTTACTGGGAATGCGTACGTAAGTGCAGCATGGCCCGCAAGTACCACATTCGCATCTTTTCATGTGCTTCGGTAAATGTGCACCTTCCCACACATGTTCTACGTTCAGCTCATGCTCCGTTGCTCGCTCACCGACGCACCGGCCAATTTGTCCTATGTAAGAGTGGCCCCATGACTGGGGGATTTCGTAAACGATCCCTTCAGCGCATTCCCCATATGGTCTCAAGTGCTTCGAAACGTTGCCGCGCTCTTTGTTTTCTTTGCTGCTTTCGGTACAAGCACAAAGGCCTCCGGGCTCTCTTGACACTGAAGAAACGAAGAGTACATTATGGCGGCTCGCAACCTTTTTTTCAATTTGTGGATCGTTCGATGCAAATTAAAAGGTGCGAGTCCCGACACTGACGGATTGGTTCTTGCTAAATATAAAGACGCGAAAGCCAGGGAGCTGTCAAAAGTGCTTTTTATGAAAAAAAAAGGCAGCCAGTGATGCATAAGGGACAATTGAATGCTATTGTGCACGCTTGAGAAGAGATCCCTGGAACCTGCTTCACCATGTCGCCCTTGATTTTTGGGTGACCTGTCTGCACATGCGCTGAAGAATATGTAAGAACTGGAGAGCGGGCTTGTTGGTAACACATCTTTACAGAACAGCGCGGCAAAAACAAGGGAAGAGAAGGAGTACGACGACGCCAGCGCTATCAACAGCTTATAGGAAAGCGCGTCAGGAATATATAATTGTGCAGCCTAACAAACACGAACAAAAACGGCCTAGTCATAGTTACGATGCATTTACAATCACGAGCTCTTCCTTTTTAAGATAAACAGAAGGGCTACTAACACGATGATTTTTATTTTTTTGCGATTAACAGCTTGAAAATATCGTGCACAAGCCTAAGGGGAACTTGCGCTGAAGTTTGCGGTGCCGATTGCAGCGCCATAACACACTGCCTAGCGAGAAGAGCAAGCAGTTTTGGGTAGTACTCTTAGTACTTTTTTGCGCCACCTTCAGGCGCTTATTGGCGTGAGCTTCCGCGCTCTGTCGAAGGCGCACATGCCGTGCGTCAGCTATCTGGACTACGCCGATAGAAGCTAGGAAATGAATGCTGTCAGCCAAACGCGAGTATCTAATGGCGCAGAATGTGCTTTCACGTTTGCAGCGGCCCAAGCGGCTGACAAAATCAGTTTTGAGTCACCGAATGGAACAATTGCAGAGCCACCCTGGCCGCGCAGGTTTCCCATCCCCGTGCCTGTCCAGGATCGTGCATTGTGTGAAGTCAGGCTTGCAACGTGCAGGTTGTGGCACGCGTTCAGAATCCTGGCAATGAAGCATCAAGTTTCCCTTCACTGCTCTGTAGACATCATTGTGGTGTTCCCTTAATCTCTCATTGGACCACCTGTCGGTTTGGCCGATGTCAACATCATCGCACTCCAAAGGAATCGAATATACAACGCCCTCCGTACAACCCACAAAGCGATTTTTGTGTCATGATCTTGCAACCTACGTCTCTCGCGTGGTTCCTGTTGACGAGTTTACTCAGATGCTGCAGTTTGTCCTGCGCGAAAAAACAACGTCGACGCCCGCTCGACTGCCGATAAGAAAAATTTGTATATAAGGCATGCCACCACTTTTTTTCTGGCACGTGTCGATTCCGACAGGATCCTCACTGCGGTCATTCTTCGTCTTTTTCTTAAGGCGCTCAGCAAAGAAAATCAACAAATGATTAAGATATCCTGCGCTGGACAACCGCCTGACTAAATGGGCAAAACTGGACACCATGGTGTGCAAGCAAGACCTTCTCAGGGCATATTTAAAAAAAAAGGTTAGAATTAGCTCTTTTAATAAGCTTTAAGTGCGCGGAACAAGATTGTATCAGCGGCTTATTTTCCCTCGGCTCCTATGCCCAACATGCATGGTCACCTAAGAACGACAGCCTGAGCTCTGAAAACCGCAAAGACGCATCAACATCCGGAACTTCATGAGTTATTAAAAGCGGACACTGGCCTCGGCTAAACAGATGGATAACTTCATACATTTCAGCGCGAGCCTCCGGGACAACGCATCACCGTGAACCAGATAATCGTCTACAAATTTAAATCATCTGTGACGTCACCCAACCGGCCCAGCGGATTGTCAGTAAACTGCCCACCGTTACAGGTGGCAGTTTAATTAATGTTTGGTCGCGAGAGGTTGCTCAGGAAGAGCGATTTGCGTCTCACAAGGCCCACCGGTGAACGCATTTCAAACACCTACTAGATGGGGCGGAGACACATCGCTTAACCACTGCAGCCCTGAGCCAGGAGTGGTATGAGAACTCCCAGGAATCTATGAATGTAAAGTTCGAGACTTACCAATTCCGCATATAAGGACATTAGCCCACAGGCGCTATTGCGGCATACCTTGAAGTCGCAGCTCTAACTGAGTACGCAGCAACAGAAAAAGCCAAAGCATTCAAACAACCGGCCGACGACCCCCCAAAAATTTGTTTGATTCCCCTTCTGACCAGAATGGGCACTCTGGGCGCAAAATTTCCTATTTGTATTTTAGCCAAAGCTGACCTAACTAACGCCTACCATCCACACCATAGTGAAGAGTTTCTGATAAATCTCAACTGATGATACATTTTCTTCAGAGACTTGCGAATATCTAGTTCTTTGAATGCAAATTGAATGAAAAATATCTCTTCAAACATCCAGTTGGTTAATTTTTGCCAGAGTGGAGTTTATTATTTCTTAATGTAGAATAATAAATTTCGCTCATAATGTACCATAAAGTCGATGAAGTCGAGAGTTGGACGAAAACTCGTCTGGTCGGGGACTATCATAATAAAACTTAAAAGGAGGACGCCGACCAAAAGTAAAAAACAAAAAACAACAAAATGACGTTTCGGCTCCCGTACGGGAGCCTTGTTCACAATGAGAAGGATTAGAAAGTGCAACAGGATTAAATACGTTTGAAAAGAGGGCGCAGGGAGCGTGCGTATACAGGAGTTAGATTTCCAGTGTTGCGATTGAGGGTGCGATTAGTCGTTTGAATGAATAATGATTCGAGGTGAAGGCGACGGTAGAGATTCTTTTCAGTTGCCAGCACGTGTGTCCCACCCCAGTCAATATCGTGGCCAGTTGATACGGAGTGTTCGGCGATAGCATTAGAGTTCACTTTTTTGTTTTTAACGTCATTACAATGTTCTTTTAGGCGTCTATTAAAATCACCAGTCTCGCCGATGTAGACGCTGTCACAATCAGAGCAGGGGACGCTGTAAACAACGCCAGGGTACTTTTCTTTGGGGAGAACGTCTTTGACGTTAACGAGCGCATGCCGAAGTTTCCCTGTGGGGACATGGGCAATGTGAACTTGAAATGTTGCCCATGTCTCCACAAGAAAACTTCGGCATGCGCTGGTTAACGTCAAAGACGTTCTCCCCAAAGAAAAGTACCCTGGCGTTGTTTACAGCGTCCCCTGCTCTGATTGTGACAGCGTCTACATCGGCGAGACTGGCGATTTTAATAGGCGCCTAAAAGAACATTGTAATGACGTTAAAAACAAAAAAGTGAACTCTAATGCTATCGCCGAACACTCCGTATCAACTGGCCACGATATTGACTGGGGTGGGGCACACGTGCTGGCAACTGAAAAGAATCTCTACCGTCGCCTTCACCTCGAATCATTATTCATTCAAACGACTAATCGCACCCTCAATCGCAACGCTGGAAATCTAACTCCTGTATACGCACGCTCCCTGCGCCCTCTTTTCAAACGTATTTAATCCTGTTGCACTTTCTAATCCTTCTCATTGTGAACAAGGCTCCCGTACGGGAGCCGAAACGTCATTTTGTTGTTTTTTGTTTTTTACTTTTGGTCGGCGTCCTCCTTTGAAGTTTTATTATGATCGTCCCCGACCAGACGAGTTTTCGTCCAACTCTCGACTTCATCAACCTTCGCCGGGCGTACGGCCAACCCATCGTCACAAGCATCCGTCAGTACGTGTCCCTGGTCACCCGTGTCGCATCGTTCAAAGGCCATCTTCAATTCAACCTGACGTGCAAGTCTTTAGCACTTATTCCACGATCGCTTCGTTTGATTCGTCCCGTCTGCACACCCTTCGGGCTGAGCGTTATTGCGAAGGCTGAACGTTCGCTCCTCCAAGCCAGGATACTTGAATGCAAAGAAAAGCTTAGAGCAATGGAAAATGAAGCCTTTTTCGCCCGCCGGCGCCGGGAATCCCGCTACCCGAAGGAATTTCCTAGCATTCAGCTGCATGCCAATCATAAAGCAACCATGGTGTCCCGGTCCGCTGACTGTGCACACAATAACAAGTTACGTCAACTCCTTCCGCTCCCTTCAACTACAGAGAAAGCTGCGCCTTCAACGGTTGCCCATAACCTTTCTTCTTATAAACCCAACAGCGCCGAGCTTTCTGTTTTAAACCTGGGCCTAAATTTCAACACTGAACCTACCCTGGATGCCAAAAAACTTGTGTGTGCCGTGGAAAACGCGGTTAACCAGGTTGAAACTTCGCGCCAAGATGAAGCAAGGACTCGTGCTGTCAGCGTCCTCTCCAGGTACCACCCGCAGCATCACACGTCCCCACTGACCACTGAACAGCGTGAAGCTGTGAGGAGCCTTCGCAAGAACATGGATCTTGTTATACTTCCAGCAGACAAAGGAAACACGACAGTTCTTCTGGACCGCAATGACTACATAAGCAGAATGCAAAGCCTACTGCAAGATGACGCCACCTACTCCCGTCTCGACAAGGACCCGACCGCAAAGGTGCAGCGCGCTTTACAAAGACTTCTTTCTGACGTGTTCAAATTCGTTCCTCCTTCCCACAAAGCACTTTACTTCAAACTGTTGTGCACGAACGGTTCCGCCCCCGCTCTTTACGGGCTTCCAAAGGTGCACAAACCTGGTATGCCGATGCGGCCCATCGTAGACTACAGTCGTTCTCCTCTTCACAGTTTATCCAGCTACCTTCACCGGATCCTCAGGCCACTTGTCGGTCTCGACTCAACGCACGTACGCAACTCGACTGACTTCATCAAGAAGGTAAGCGACGTATCACCGGACGATGACGAGTACATGGTTTCGTTTGACGTCAAGTCGCTTTTCACATGCGTTCCCATTGACCTCGCCGTACAAGTGTGTTCTGCTGCCCTTGAAGCTGACAACTATTTACCACAAAGAACCCCCATTGACATTCCAGATCTCCGCAGGCTCTTACAGTTCTGCCTGGACAACACTTATTTCTTCTTCCAAGGCTCTTTTTACCGACAACTTCAGGGCACACCAATGGGCGCCTCTATCTCAGTGACTGTCGCGAATCTGACTATGGAATTTGTTGAGCGCAGTGCCCTTGAAACATCCCCATCACCGCCAAGAGTCTTTCTTAGATATGTAGATGACTGCTTCTGCCTCATTCGGAAAGATGATTTGCTGGCCTTTTCGTCCCATTTAAATTCGATTGAAGAAGCGATTGATTTCACCGTCGAAGAAGAAATTAATGGCGCGTTGCCCTTCCTGGACGTATTGGTAAAACGAAACAGTGGAAAGCTATCATTCAGCGTCTACAGGAAACCCACCCACACCGGAAGATACCTTAACTTCAAATCTGTGCACCCGGCTAATCAAAAGAAATCTGTTGCCACAACCTTGTTCAAACGCGCTGAACGCATATGCAGTTTTCCTGAAGATCGGGCAGTCGACTTTGGTACTGTACGGCAACAACTCACGCGAAACGAGTACCCAGCTGCTTTTGTGGCATCCGCTGAAAAGCAGTTATCTTGCCCTACACGTGAAAATCCAGTGTTGTCCCCTCTGGAACGTGCCGCTGTTCCCTACACACCTGGAATAAGCGAAGCCTTGGCGCGTATTCTGCGCACATTCCAAGTTCACGTTGCCCATGTCCCCACAAGGAAACTTCGACATGCGCTGGTTAACGTCAAAGACGTTCTCCCCAAAGAAAAGTACCCTGGCGTTGTTTACAGCGTCCCCTGCTCTGATTGTGACAGCGTCTACATCGGCGAGACTGGTGATTTTAATAGACGCCTAAAAGAACATTGTAATGACGTTAAAAACAAAAAAGTGAACTCTAATGCTATCGCCGAACACTCCGTATCAACTGGCCACGATATTGACTGGGGTGGGACACACATGCTGGCAACTGAAAAGAATCTGTACCGTCGCCTTCACCTCGAATCATTATTCATTCAAACGACTAATCGCACCCTCAATCGCAACACTGGAAATCTAACTCCTGTATACGCACGCTCCCTGCGCCCTCTTTTCAAACGTATTTAATCCTGTTGCACTTTCTAATCCTTCTCATTGTGAACAAGGCTCCCGTACGGGAGCCGAAACGTCATTTTGTTGTTTTTTGTTTTTTACTTTTGGTCGGCGTCCTCCTTTTAAATTTTATAATGTACCATAAAGCCTGAAAGCTGAAGACATGGTTCGACTCAGCCAGCTCAAAGGCTAAAATATAACCATTATCAACAAGAGCACCACGCATAACTATTAATGGTTACAAAATGCTGCTTCGTAGTGGAGTATAAAATATCCAGGTTGGAGCGCTACAGCTTTACTTAAATAATAAATCACAATTGATCAAAAAACATTTAAATATCAAACACTGTGATGCATATACAGTGAGTCTATGGTAGAGAGATGGTAGGCAGGTGGTTTCTTGACACGCCAAAGTAAACAAACGATGTGAAAGCTTCAGGATGCTTCCCAACGTTTCGACAAGAGGTCTTGTCTTCCAGACAAAGACAGGTCCTCTTGTGGAAAATTTGACAAGCACCCTGAGGCTTTCCTTCTTTTTCACTTTGTGTGTGCAAAAATAGAGCGAGCTATACGAAAATATATTTATTTTATATCCGGTTTTAATTTCACATTTGTTTGCCGAAAAGAGACTTCGCCCTTCGAAACGATATATTATTTTAGTAATAAGAGGGGGACCATTAAATTTTTGCATCCACACTAGCAGTGACTGCGTATCGTGCATGATTATATAAGATAAAGTTCAGCGCTGGGCCAAAAGATTCAGTATTATAATACGAAGGGCAGGCATTGAACGCAATACTACCATTCGAATACCTTCGAATGAATTATCAGTCACACAAAACCTCATCCTCGTGTGATCGCTGAATACTCTCGGGCGCTCAGTCAAACCACTAGCACGAATAACCTCAAATAATACCAAAGATTCCTAACAGGACTTTCTTAAGCAGGAAACCTTTTTTATGTTTAATTTCCTTGGCAAACCGCATTCTTAAGTAACGAGATGATAGACGACCATTTGACGTGCATACAGACAGAATGGACATCTTTCAGTGTGTGCCTATAGTAATGCCCACAGCATTGGCCCCGAACCCAGGACAGCAGGCCTTCAAAGTGTTTACTTTCTTCGAAGTGCCTCCAGACACGCTAATTGCTGCCATTCGAGAAGACACTACCTTGCGAACAATCCCAATGGCGGCAGATGCTGCCTTGGGTTCACTGAATTAAGTCGCCCTATTTTAAGAACAAGACCGCTTCGAAAAGGTGCCCTAATGAACCCACCTGCCACCGTTGTAACAGCTGCTCGTGAACGTCTTGAACGCTGACTTTTTATATTTAATTTCCTATCTCCCTCTCTATATGTTGTAACTGGAAACAGTTTCCCCAATGAAGCCTCACCTGTAAATGTCCAAACGAAGACACTGTTCTTTTCAAGCTTAACGT
This sequence comes from Amblyomma americanum, assembly GCA_030143305.2. Classification (NCBI taxonomy): domain Eukaryota; kingdom Metazoa; phylum Arthropoda; class Arachnida; order Ixodida; family Ixodidae; genus Amblyomma; species Amblyomma americanum. The sequence continues at coordinate 114,617 of JARKHS020025928.1, read as the reverse complement.
CGCCTTCGGAGCTTGATAAAAGAACTTATTCGTCAAAGTAAAACTTTTTAGCTGGCGGCCACTCCAGCTTTGAGACAGGAAATTTAGTTAAAGTATCTAAGCTCCCACCCGCTGTCGGTGCTAAACAATGGACGATGTCCATTTCTGTAATTACATAAAAAACATTTCAAGAGTAAAACCTTGTAGCTAGGGAAACATCCACTAATGGATTTTACTCCTTACACTGATCATTCCCTTTAACAGTCGAAATACTAAGGTTCGAGTCTTGAAATTGTAGTGGCGCCTATGCTTTGTTTGTAATAGGCTAACTTCTGTAGCCGTTAAAACCTCCAGTGCTCTAGCTGGATTCTGCGCTCTTAAGAAAATATCCACCGCCGATCATTTGCACACATTTTGCTACTTCTATTGAACCTTTGTAATTAGTTAGGAAGCGACAGCGACAAGCATTTGTGAAATACCAGTAAGCACTGCAGCTAATGATGCTCGCAACTGTAACCATGACGAAAGCAATGTTCACGTAGTTGCTACTGAACCTGCTCAGCTAGGAAGAATGAAAAATGAACCAGGAAGAATGAAGAGTAAAGTTCATGCGCCTGCCCACTTGGTCAGGCTCCTGGCAGCCGCTCTACATGTACCCACACGAGCACGTGGCTATGACGTTGTATCTCATGGTCTTACCACGCCTCCATCGGATGTCATAACGTGGCTTCACATCACTCCATCGAATGTTCTTAATGTCAAACGTCAACTGAAGGTCATGGGTCAAGGTCAGGGGTTAAGGGTTCGACACCATAACTGCGCCACATATGGTCATACACGGCTAACGTGGTTGGGCTGAAGGTTGTTCAAGGTTATTCTCCGGCCTACGCGACGACTGCTTTACCTAGCGTAGCGAAGCTTTTCGCTTCAAAACCTTCACTCTTTCAGAGTACCACAGTAGGACCGACAAAGCAGATTTCATCCACCAACTTTTCAATGTCACGCTGTCCGCAATCCGTTCATTCCAATATAGCGCTGCTCGAGAAAGGCTCTCGGATACCCGTACTTGCGTAAAATCGGGTAAGTTGCCTACGCGTGTGGTGCGCCGCCAGGTGCACGCGTCTTGCGCTATGGAGCTGTTTTAAGCGCATATAACAACTGCGCTGGTCTTCAAGCAAGTGCGAGAACGTTGTCGACGGTTAGTTTCATCACGTACCCAGCATGCCAGAGAGGCTATGTAACCGTCATAGAAAAATTTCCCTGCAGTTCGCCTTTAAAGGAAGAGCGCTGCATGATCATCGGTTCATTTTGCTCCGTCGAAAAGTCTGATGAAGCGGTCTATAACAATTCCGACGCGTCCAAAAGGCACCGCTACACTCTTTACAAAGCAGCGATCAAGGGCACTGATACGTGGGCGCTCCAAGACTGGCCCCATGTTTTTTTCTGATACAGCGGGGTTGCTGCGATAAAGCTCAAATAATCTTGGGCCAGTGTTTGGATGCGATTTTTCTTCTGTCCGCGTTCATTTCCGGTAGCTTTCATGTTCTAGGACTGCTTGCACATCTAAACCATCCTCGCCCAGTCCTTATAGCCAAACTCCCGACTGAACGCAGCACTATTACGGGAGGGAAGTGGTTCACTTCATGCCTGCTCTTTTCAGAACATACACGAGCAACATTTAGTTAAGCACGCCAGAAAAGTACCCTTGATTCCCAACATCGAGCTCGGTGCCCCAATAAAGATGTTCCTTTCTCTAGTTGCCTCAAAAGCGGAGGGCGGTATATAGCTACTGCTCTTTATTTTCCTCTTTCTTACGGAAACGATAAAGGCTTAACATCTCCCCGCTTCTTATTCCCTGTTTACAACTTGTTCGGCAAGAGGCTTCCTTGCGAATTCCTTCTTGCAATGCGTAGGTGGCGGAGAAGTAGTGGGGTTTGAAGACTTCCACGCTGACATAGAGGATTAATGTTGTTTACCCTGCGATTCTCAGCTCTCAGAAATGTGTTCGATGGCGGCCTTAAAATCGAGAGCGCCGTGTGTTCCGGGAATATTCGATGCACAGCGATTACGGCAGTTTTTAACATAATCGCATGGTAAGAATAAGCTGCTTAAGTTCCTGTTTGGGTGTCTTCAAAACAGTACTGCTTTCAACAGAAAGACAGACTCTTATTAACTTGCTCTTAACGACTTAGACTGACCAGATGTCCTGGTGGATATTTTTCGCGTAATATAAGATGAACACTTACTAATTTTGGTCCTGTAACTTGAATGCATGAAAAAATGAATAAATAAATTAGGCAATCCACCATTTCATTCTCTTTTATTTTATTATGCATTTTGTTTTAGTAGGATAGGAATAGGAGTCTCACAAGCCTCCTGTCCCAGTTCACAAGCAACAAACGCTGTATATTCGGATACTTCCACATCCTTTCAACAGCTTCAAGCACTGCTTCAGACAAAGAACTCCAATATTTTTCCGTTTCTGTTTGTGCCTTTCTGACTCGAGCCATTGCCTCTATGAGAGCGTACAAAATCCCTTTTACACCGGCATAGTGTTACTCACGCGCAATTCAAATGCGTATGGGATCAGAGCAGCCGTCCCTCTTAATAATAATAATTGGTTTTTGGGAAAGGAAATGGCGCAGTATCTGTCTCATATACCGTTGGACACCTGAACCGCGCCGTAAGGGAAGGGTAAAGGAGGAAGTGAAAGGATAATGTGCATTTGTTAACGCCGAGAAAAAGGAGAACTGACGAAAAGAACAGGTCGAGAAGTGAACAACAACTGGAATTAATGCACTAAGCTGTAACGGCAGAGTAAACATAAAGGCATAAGAAGGAAAAAACAAGGTATTCAAGGGCATCACTTTGCGGGAGTGAAACAAAACGCGGAGTAATACCGATGACAACTGCCGTTTAATCAGAAGGTGGGCAGTGGTACTTCGCCGGCCTTTCGCGGCTGGTCGCCTCCGAAGCGGTCATCCAGAAGTTAAGAACATTTAACGATGGGAATTCTAGGAACAGCCTCAGGTTAGTTGTGATTTCTGGTTTATGAGTTCATGGTGGCTTAACGTCCCAAAGCGACTCAGGAACGCCGTAGTGAAGAGCTCCAGAAATTTAGACCACTTGGGGTTCTTTAACGTGCACTGACATCCTACAGTGCACGGGCCTCTAGAATTTCGCCTCCATCGAAATTCGACTACCATGGACGGGATCGAACCCGCGTCTTTCGGGTCAGCAGCCGAGCGCAATAACCACTGAGCCCCCACGGCGGCTTCAGGTTTGTTGTGAAAAAAGGACATTTCTGAGAAACTGATGTTTCGAAATTGCTTATTGTCACAAGCACCATCTTGTGACAGCTGCCGCTGTAGATGTGTGTAGTATTATCCTTCAGCATGCACCTTTTATCACTTGACAGTTTTAGAACGAAACCACAGTCGTTGAAGCAATGCTTTCAGAAGAAGGGGACTAAGTAATAAATGTATAAAATATAACTGCAGTATGGGTGGCAGTAGATAAATGCATATATGCTATGTCACACGGTCAATAAAACTGAGCAGACAAAGATTACCTTCCTTCCTGCTTTTCTCGCGATTAGTTTTCTTTTCAGGCATAAACAGCTATTTATCATTTCACAGAAACGTGTTAGCTAGTTATTATTCTTACAGATAGAAACCACGCAGGATGGGGCTGCCCAATTATTATGCTTGCCTGCATGTAGATGGCAGATCGGAAGCGCATATTTATCATTGTAGTGCGATCAATAACCCTTCATATCCCGACTCTCGCTGATCAATAAAGTTTTACTCCTCCTATCATCCTAGTCCTACATATTCGTGAAAGCGTGGGAGCCATTGTGCTGTACGAAAGCACGAAGAAGGCAGCGACACCCGCCTAAATAAGCCAAACTGCACTACCGGCAATCCTCGCTTCAATGGAACGACCACTCTGAAGTACACTGGTACGTCTCCAAAAAGAAATAGGAAAGTAGAAGAGTTTCGGAGAAAAATGACACGCAGGACGTGGCTTTCTTTCCTATTTAGGCGTCATTTGAAACTCGCAGCGGCCCAGTGATAAGCGCCACGAAGCACTGATTGCACTTCATTTAAGCTACCGCCTGTCGGAAATCCGCTTCACCGTCTTCTTTTAAGCTCTTCGGAAGCTTCTTTCCTACCTCCGCCTTTCACATCCGCTGGAACTTCCCGTTACTGTCGGTGTGCGGCCCGCCTTGCAAAGCAGGGGCCAATCAGGAGGGAATCTTCGCGCCGGGTTTATTCAATTCTCGGTTGTTCTGCGCTTCTTTAGTGCATTACTGTCGCGCATGTTTAGGTAAGTTATTTCGCCTTATCTTCGCGTGAATATCAAGCGCATTGGTGACAGATTCACTGAGGATCGATCGGATCTAGTGCACGACTTGCCCCGCCAAACACAGTATCATATACTGAAGTAACGGGAAGGTGTTAAGTTTAAAGCTCCGTTTCGCACGCAGTTCTTAGAGTTCATTGCAGGAACAGAAATAGAAGAACGCGTATTCCCTTCCCCATCGATATGCGCTGCTTCAGTTTCCTGGCGGTGTGTGTTGTCAGTAACATGCAAGGTCTCCCGTGTGGCAGAAGAGGATCCTGCACACAGGAGAAAAACGCCTCGACACGTGGAGAGACCGGTACCTGCATTTAGAGCGCAATGTCAATGGTTACATTTCCGGCCACTTTGAATTATTTTCTTCTAGACAGAGTAATTTCGTTCCCATGTCAGTATTGTACTACACGTAGAGTGAGTGGATCTGCGCATTAAGGTCGGTGTTATTTATCTTGTAAATGGGCGGCATTTTAACGAGGGCTTCTAACGCCGTTTCTTGAAAATTGAAGGTATGTGTCTACAAGCTTGTGACGAGTAGTGTAAAAATAGCAGCCTTGCAAAGATTATGCTGCAAGCCGGAGTCGGCAAAGCGGAATGTTATTAATAACAATGACGACGAAAACGTTTAGAAAACTTTAGTGACAACAGCGAAGAGCGAAGCTATGACGCTAAACGAAGTCAGTACACCCCATGACTCGAAAAGGTTTAGAGGGACACGTGACATGTTAGAAGGAAACCAAATGAGGGACATCGAACCTAACATTTAAAGCGGCACCCAACCTGACGCACTGCAAACATTATGTGCTGGCAATGTGATATGTGATATGTGAACTGTGAAATAGAACCTGTTGACGCCTGCAGCGAAAGTGACGTGACGGTTGGTGTACGCGTCTCAACTGCACCGGAAGTCATCGGACAGCACTGTCAAAGCATTGAGGAAGGTTACGAGCTCTTTTGCTCGTAACAATCTCAGAATCAGTCACACACGCGTTGGAGGAGCCATCACAGCTCAGCCGACGGTCTCAGGGATCTCGTGTGATGTTTCCCTGAAAATCAAGATATCCTTTCTTCGAATGCCTGAAGGGTTCACGGTGCATGCACTCGGATTACTTCGAATGGTGGGGTCATAGACTCCAAGGCAGGGAAGAAAAAGGAGATATTACTTGTGTTTAATCAACTTCTTCTGGGCCGTATGCGAAATTTGCAATTTAAAACTGCTCACAAGCAATCAGAGCAGTGAGCTTTGATGACTCACTCTAAGCGCAGTCAAGCTTACTTCATATGCGCTTGCAAACAATGAGGGAAGAAGTAAGAGCAGTCAACTGACCGACCGATCAATTTATCGACTGGTAGATGAAAGAATGAATGAACGAACGAATCAATCAATCAACCACACAGTCAATCATTCAATCTTCTGTACCCTTTGACATCAATCTAGAAAGATGCGTTGCAAACGCTTCGCCAAACTTTTGAGCGGCCGGCATTACACCACCGGCTTTTCCTAGTCATACGCATTTTGATCGATTGCGCACGGCACGAAACGTAGTCGTTGTCGGCGTTGTGAGCGGAAAATACGAAGTGTGCCACCTGCCCACCGTGAAAGGTGGTAAACTGCCCACCAGACTTACCAGCAAAAAATGTTACTTTTATTTAGCCGAGCATTAAGAAACACGTGAACGCAACTCTACAGTGGACGGAGGAAAACAACGAAAAACTTGAAGAGAGCGAGTGAGAAAAAAAATTCAACAAGTCCACTCAAGCCAATAGTACTGTTGCGTGCGGGTTCTGTCCTAAGTCTCATTTTGGATTCTGTTCTTTCTTTTGCAAATATCACTTCGCTGAAATAAACAAAAACCCAATAAGAACCTCAAGCCATTCACAGTTCCTATGCAGCATATGGAGCTCTTCAAATGTTATGCAGTTGAATGTTGCTGGTAGCTCGTGATGGTTATTTATGCTGATTTATAGCATACGCTCTTTCCGCGGTAGCCTAGACATATGTCCTGAGGGTAATATAGGCTTTCGGTCAGCAAGGCACTCATACCCCTGAATTCCAATCGTGCGTTCCAAATTTGCTTAGCGTTATCGTTATTGTGTTCTCAATGACTCATTTTAAGGACGAAAGGCTAGTTATACGAAACCTCAAATGTACCTAGTGTTCATAATTTTTGTAGGATAGCCCTCTCACACAACCTTTTTCGCCCTCAAGAATCAAACGCAGCTTCCGTGTCTTTAGCAGCCCTCCACTGTTTAAGCCTGGCGTAATCAATTTTGCGAACTTAAGACGAGTTCGAAAATGTCCCTGTGTAGGCTACGAGCAGTCCTACTTTTGGCGAGTTCTTTTCACCACAAGTTGTGCCTGAAAACTTACTTTAGAAACGACACTCGTCCCAATGAAAACAACACTCGTGCTTTATGACGCAGAAGCCGTGAACATTCCGCTCCCTTCATCCCTGCACCAGGTACTCGAGGCTCGGTTTAGCAACAGATAGGTCCACCTTCAACGCATCACAACAGTCCTCTCGATTCCTCAGTCGACACTTACGAAGTCGACTCATACGAAGTCGACTCGTACGAGCTCTGCTGGAAATGAACGCAAGCCGAAAGAATTTTATTCGGAATGTGGCTCCTACAGCACTGCGCTGTAATCGCAAGCCGCATGGGTCTTTCACGTGCCGTTCGTATCCCGGGTACTTCTGTTACGTAAATTTCCTTGTGGCCAAAGAAATGTTAAGGGCACACCATTGCTTTGGTGGAATTGGCGCAGTAGTGTCCGCTCTATATTCCCACTTGCAGATAGAGTGCACATTTGCTGAAGGTATACAGCCTAGACTAACTTTGGCACTAAAATGAGAGGAGGCGGTGTTCACTCGTTGGAACTTATTGTGAGCGGCTACTTCTCGCGGTACGCCGCGTAATGGTGGTGGCCAGTGGAACACTAAAGGAAGCATTGGAACTGTTAGCAGACTTTATTACGTTCGTGTAATGTTGACTTAAAATAAATAGCGTAAGTAGAAGATGCAGCGCTGCCCAATTTCGGTGAGATGTACAACCGTAACTTTTGTCGGTAAAACGGTTCGATAATTGCGCCGGTGTCTTGCAACCCCGACCAGCTCTTCTCCCATCTCCGCCCCCCCCCCCCCCCGCCCCTTCTCCTCAGACCCAGTGCGACGGCGAGTCCACATATATGGCATGGCATCAAAACCATGGCGAACGGTTTTAATTGGATTTTACCGTTCATTTCGTCATAAAGACAGCATAACGAAGCACAGTTTTCATGACGTCCGGCTTGCTTAGCTATGGGTGAGCATGTCTTCATGCATACGTAGCAAAGAGAATGGAGTCTGATATTTCCTCTCGCATTGTTTGAAAGAATTCATCCATTCCTTTTTCTTTTTAAACACTATGCATCTGCCTATCGCGTGAATTTGTGTGTATCGCTCTCGTATTCATGCCAAGCTATCGTCCTTAATGTTTTATATGATAAACGGCCGTTTTAAAAATCCTTGGGATTCCGCCTATTGTTTGTTTGTTCACAAGAGTGCGCAAGTATCTTTAATAATGGGCGGGGAACTGGTAACTTCTCTCCTTTAAAGCGAACAGGTGCTCCAAACGACAAGCCAGCGAAGAGAGATTCGGACGCACTCGCCTGCCCCAGTAGACCCGGCGCCATTGAAGATAGCGTATCATGACGGGGTGTTTTAGACAGAAAGCCTTATTTAGAGATGAAGACCATAGGCAGTTCTGCCAAAGGTTTGCCTGAGAGCGTCTTCGCAAAGAAAGAACGAGTCCTTCACCCACTTGGAACAACACCGTTAGTAATCACAACGTCGGGAACGATTTCTGCAGTATCGCTACTTTTATACAGCAGCACGTTCATTCAGCCAAAAGGACTACATGTATTCGTTGCAGTTTTGAGAGTAATCCGCTATATGAATTGATGAGACGGGCCGTATTTTGACACTAAGTGTGGAGGGGAAAATATGGTGATCTGCAGCATCTCAAGAACGCAGTATTTATCCATGAACCAATTGCTGGACGATGGACATTTCGTTTTCAGCTTGTCGAACCTACACTACTCAAGACTACCGTACGCCTGTTGCAAGGGTTTCCTTCGATGAAGTCCTAGCCGCCGTTTCTTAGAAGCTTTCAGCATGCTCACAAATTTGCTCTGAGTCAGCGAATGACAATCACAGTGTATCTGCGAACAACGTCAAACGCGCCTCTAGCACTTTTCACTGCTCTCCACACATGTCAGCTGCGACAACCCTCCGTCCACTCCACCACGTCCACTGGTTGCATTGTCATACATCCAACACGGAGCTTAATACGCCCTAAAAAATTCATTTTCTAGTGCTTCGTCAGGAAACATTCCGGGCTTATGCGCTCCGAATTCGCATCGCGTGAACTCGTAAGACGTGGAGTGAAGAGAGGATGGAAAGTCTGCAGTGGTGGCGCATAGACGAATACAGCAAAAGTTCAATTTTACGAGTACTACAACTTCTATTCTTTTTACCGCCTCTGCCGATGCCTGCAAATTTTCTGGGCGGCGCTACCTTCACATGAATGACGTCGCTGCAGTCGGAAGTTTACGCTTAGTGTTGCTATTATAATCCGGGAAATGCAATTTGCGACCAGTCCATTCTGCTAACTGCTGCTGCACATGACGCATACGCAGACACAGAACGCCCATAGACGTCCTTCGACGTGTCATGCTGGAGCCAACACTGGCGTCCGTACTGCATTTTGGTACCTAAGGAAAAACGCGTTAAATCCTGCGAACTGGGCGAACAGTGCCCGAATCGCCTCGAACGGAGTAGATATATTAGGATGCGACCTTCGGCGGTGCGAAAATTTAAAAAAAAATACGGCAGAAACAATGGAGGGCTACATTTTTGTCATTTCATGTCGCTAACACGTCTCATTCCCCATGCTTTGTTAGATCACACCTTGGCTCCGAAAACGCGCGGAAAAATGGTAGATATCTAGAATTAGTACTTAATCCTACGTTTGCAATAAATATACCGCGCTAGCCCAAACGTGCCCCTGGCAATAAGTGGAGCTAAGCAAGGTTGTTTTAGCCACTGGCATGTGTGCGTCTGCACTATTCTCTCCTGCAGTGTGCATAAACAGAACAAATTCCCGAACACATGTTCTTTAATGATTTCATGTAAGGTCCTGAAGGCTGCGCTTGAGCCCTCATCCGAAAGTGGTTAGGACATAAAGAAAACAAGAAAGCTTCACAAAGGGATATCCGAATGTCTGGTGTCTTCGATTTCATTGGGGCAAAAAAATAAAGTAGAGCACGCACAAGGCCCTGATATTTATCTTGACAATATGTGAGCAAAGTGCGTACATAGTAGGATATTGTGTTCCGTGATTAAAAACTGTGCCAGCGAAGCGAAGTTTCAGGAAGGAAAACTCAGAACTTTTCATGTGCCCCTGAGATAATGTGTCGCAGTAAGTTTTGACCTTTTTCTTTTAGCGCCTGCTGCTTCACGGTGGCAAAGACCACTTCGGAATACTTATGTTTGTCTACAAATTGCTTGATAAAAACTTCAGGCGTTGAAGTTTTCCCGGTCAAAAACATCATATGCATATGCTGAACAAAGGACTATGCTTCTATGTTTTTTTCTTGTCGTGAGACTGCAACGCATAGCGTAAAATCCGGACAACCATTTGTTAGCGCATTTTAAAATAAACACCAAAGGAAAGTTTACTGCAGCGCTATACATTTCCTTCTTATGAATGGCAGCTGCCGAAAGTCTTTAGTTACAGCCAGATACTTTCAAAAACATTTGCTGCCCAACTAATTTGTGCCGCCTTTCATACTGCAATGTATACATTCCGTAAAAGCTCTTTTATTGCTTAACCGACTCGGCGCATTTGCTGTGGAAATGAGTTGTCTGTGCGCTTGATGCCTGCTGAATTTTTGACGAGACGAATTCACAACATTTCTTACCATTCAGCCCATCTTTCGTAGGCGGCCATTTAAGTCTTGGCAGCAATGACGTTGCGTTATGCGTATGGCAGAAGAGGAAGCGACATTTTCATGCTATATATGACTTAGCAGCTCTCACAAACCCGCTAAAAAGTAATGTTTCCCTAGAAAGTTCGCTTATCATGGCAAGTAGTCATTCCAAACTTCCATAAAGAAACTGACCAGTGAGTGTAACAAACTTCAGTAGTACCCTTTTACCTGTGAACATGGATCCATGGTTGCAACAGAGATGAGAGAACATCACTAGCCTATACCTTAACAAAAACTTTTTTTAGTGTAAATCAAACTAAAACCCTGTCGCTGTGAATTTCATCTGTTTATTTGTCGCTGTTCATTAGCATCAAAGTTCGGGAATTTCAGCGGATCAGGACAAGATTGCGGGGACTAAGAATGATGTCGTTCCTTCCTGCGCTCGCTTTGAGGGCTGAACAGTTTTTGATTGAAATCCGTACGGGGCCGTCATCCCCACTAGTCAGCTTTTTTCTGGCCAAACTGTCTATAAGGACTTAAGATTGTCGTTGCGTTGCTACAGATGAAGGAAGAATGGTGCCGACTTGAGGAGGTATCGCATTCTCGATCCGTGCCTGACATCATAGATTCGTAAGTTCAGCGCCAGTATTCCACCCAGCAACTGAACTTCGCAACACTGCATGTCTGTACTCTGCAAAAACAGGTGGAATTGCGACGGGTGTTAATGGGCAGTCGGCTCAACTTTGTCGCTGTACAGAATAAGACAGAGAGAGATGAATCCTCAAAAAGAGCCCCGCGGCCTTTTCTAGTGAATTACAATGTTTGCGCGTCGCACTCTCTGGGTCTGTCGGCGGGTTGTCTCCTATTCTTGGAAAAGAGCATTACTTATTCTGTCCTTGTGTAGCGAGCATATAACGAGGGGTGGTTCTTATGTTGCGACTTTCGGATGTACGGCATACTGTAGTGGTTGATCAATGTTTACGTTCTCAAATATCATGCAAAGCGAGTACTACTCTTTGGAAACCTAAGTGCTCCTCTTGAATCTGAAAGTCGTGTTGCTTTGCTCGGGGACTTGTGTAATCCCAATTACGATATTGACTCCAGCAAAAGTAGTCATAGATGTTCTACAGAGCTGCCTTGCAGCACTGAAAATACAAGAGTAATATATACTGGACTATTTGAACTAACATCCTGCTCGTGCACACATATCCAAGGAAATTTGCGTGCCCATCAAAACTATCTACATTTTTCTGGGCCTCCTTACTCGATGCAACTCCTTTTGCGTAAAACCAGTGTTTCTACTAACTGAGCATATTTACTGCGCCTGTTGGTAACTGCGCACGAGCTAAATTCTAACATCAATGGAGTCTTTGGAGGCTCAATGCCAAGCTTACCGCCGACGAGAACTTTACAGCAGTAGCAAATTCAGCTTTCCTGTTTTGTTTCTCTCTGAGCATGAATTCACATGCAGCTTGCTAGACGCTTAAGCAGCAATTCCGAAGCAAAGCTGTTCATATCAGTCTGATGAGGACCTGCTTTATAAAAGCCGAAGAGAAGCAGTCGCTGAAAACCCTTTGTGATTTTCAGATACTGAATTTCAGGCTGTTGGGTTAATCTCAGAAAACATCGCTGTTGCAAAAAGCCATGTTCAAGAGTTCATGGATGCCTGTATTCGGTATCGCGACAGTTACAATTTCCACTGTTAGCAACCAACCCGTCAGGTTCTGGTAGATGAGCGTCATGTTGTTGCCAGCACTTTAGTGTGGTCACAGCTTGGTCACAGGCCGAATTTAAATATGTCGCAGTTTTAGGAACACTCTTCTCTGTTTAGCGATATCTGCCATGCCAGTATTCCATAGAATGCTGTGTGGCCTAGTGAAGCGCCTTTTGGAAGATAAGTGATCGACAATAAATGTCCCTTCAACTTTAAAATAAGATGGTGCCAATGATCAGTTGCCACTTTCAAGGACGTCTGAACCTGATGGCCTTTGTGGAGAAGTATTCAAGGCTTTAAGGCGATCCTCAGCAACTTTCTTCTTTAAAACTTCACCAGTCTAAATATCGGAGTTTTGCCACAAGCTTTTACAGATAGTTGTTTCGTATTGATACGAGAAATTAAAGATAAAGAAACATTGCACAGGGCTATAGGTCCATTACGCTGCCGAATGGAAACGATAAGGTTTTATCAACTCTTGGTGAAGCGGCTACACTTTACTAAGTCGACTGTCATTGAACCTGTTCAGAGAGAGGCTTGCATGAGGGGCGGCTTCATTCAAATTAAGCTACATACTGCGCGAACAGTTTTATAGCTTTGCAGTAGCTCTCAGGAACAACTGGCAGTGCTTTGAATTCAGCTTCCGAAGACCTTTGCTCAAGTAGTGACGGTTTTTACAGCGACAGCTGTTAGGCGTCCGTTTCTGGCTTTCTCGTCGCTGTCGTCGTAACCGGTAGGTTGCGCAGGTAAGCCTGAGTCGCATAAGCGTATAGATGGCTCCGTTTGGAAATGCAAACTGCCAGTGCAGGGGTGCATTACGTCACCACTACACCAGTGCGATATGAGTTCACTACCTTTTCTACCTCAAAATACCCCCAAAACTAAACGCCTGAACAGCTATCGCTGAACCTCACGTTACAGAGTCGTAACCATCATGTGAGTTTTTTGTTCTCATTTCTAGAACATGGAAATGTAGGCTCAGTTGCTTACTAAGACATATCTCTTCCAGTAAAAACTGCTCCGTATGCTTTATTGTTAGAGGCTGTCTTTCAGAGTTTGTGTCCTTATTCTCATCAAACAGGGGAGCCTATTATTGCCACTCTGTTTGCAGTTTCTGTAGAGCCGGCATTATGAGCATTCTCAAGAGCAGTGCCATTTGTGGTTTTCGCATCCTAGATAATTAGCTGAAAGTACTAGCCTATGCGGATCGTTTAGCGTTTTTCTCCGTAGGCATGTCTATCGTGGATGAAGTTGTTCTTTTGTCCGAGCAGTTTGGCACAGTTTAAGGTGCCTAGGTGGACCTTTCCAAGATTTGCAGTCTGTGGTTCTACTTGTGGGGGTCTACTCCACATGAATATCCTGGCAGGGCATGGATGTGTGTGCCACCCGAAGTACTTGACATCTCATTAAGCCCACACGGGCACACTGCAAAGTACTGCAAAGATAGCAAGCCGCCTGTACAGCGCTGTGCGCATACATTTGTCGCGAGGAGTCTGCCAATTTTCGGCAAGGCTACCGCATTTGTGAGGGATCTTTCACGGAAGCCACTAGGAACCATTATTTGTCAGCACCCTGAAGAACGTTTAACTGACAATTAAATGATTCCGACCTGAAAGGTAGTAAAACCCTTGCTGTCGTGTGGAAACAACAAAATAAGTGAGTTTTACGTATAAAGTTGAAAATGAAGATCACGACATAGCGGCAATGCGTGTGGAAGTGGTGCTAGTTCGACTACACTTTCGAGAAGGCACATTAAACAGAGGCACAGGTATTCTTTCACGATTTATAAAGGAAAAAAAAGCTGCTGTACCATTCATAAAAAAAATGTGATTACCCAATTTGCACAGGCGGCGATGTACTAATAATCCTGTGGACGCATTACAGAACCAGTATAAGAACGGAAATTTCTTGAAATACGATTGCAAGCGCAGATCACTTCTTTTGCAATGAAAAAGAGTGAGAGAAACAAGTGCAATTAGAGCTGGCTACTAGGAGAAGCTGAACGCACACATGCCGCATTATAAATGTATTTTTTTTCTGTGAGTAAACAGTTATCTTTGATGCCTAAGAAAATTTTAACTTTTTCTAAGAAGCCGCCACTTTATTTCGGCATGTTTTGGGCTTCCATCCACAACTTCCGGAGTATGCGCAAAGCAAGCACAAAACAAAGTGTCGATTTCAATAACGCCGGTTTCCGCACTGTGCCATGTGCGCTTGCTTTACCTACGTATGTGCCTTTGTATATATTTACCTTTCTCTCTGAGAATGTTTGCAATTTAAGAGCACGGTTAAGGCCAAAACGATTTTCTTCAGTGTTTATTTTTTCAAGACGAACCAACAGCGTCAGGAGAAATTCTCTGTTGTGTGACCAGCGTATCAATACAGTTTGTCGTCGAGTGCTCGGCAGGAGGATAACTACGTGCTTCCGTGCCGATTGAAGCCTGTTCTTTGAAAGAGCGTTCGATTACCCTATGCCAGTTCAGATTTTATATTTCTAACTTCCTTTCAGCAGGCGCAAATTTTTATACTTAATGAATCAAGAGAGAGTCACAAGTCAGGCAAATAAAATGGTCAGGCAAATAAAATGAACACGAACATGGATAGCCCACTTTGTTCTTTCGTCATATCATACGAATCCAAAAAAGACGCCACGAAAGCAATTAAACGTCTAACACAAGCATACGCAGCGCCAAACACGCGTATGCACTCCACAGGTAAAAGCCGACAGCGAAATCTTGGTCTGTATTCTAGTACAGGAATGGGAGGAGGTCACACAACCAGACTACCTCCATCAGCCACCTCCTGCCTCGCACAAAAGACGGTCATCCAAAAAAAAAGGCCTGAGCCGTTCTGTAGAAAAATGCCCTGCTCTGAGTGTTCGACCTAAAACGTTGGGGCAACGAAGCATTCCACGGAAAGTTTGCAGCAGCATAAAGCTGACGCCAGATCAATCAAGAGTGAGCGAAGCGCAGTGATCGATCTCTGCAATGCACGTGACCACAGGACTGGCTTTGCTATTGTGCTAAAGGCAAAGGCAAATCCACACAGAAGGCTGGCCCTTGAGCCATGGAACAATTAGCGGACACAGAAAACATTTATCGCTCCCTCGAAGTTAAACTGTATTCACAGTTTAATATCAGTGACACGGCGGTCAAATAATTGCGTTGAAAATCCAAGCTGAAACTCGCCCGCAGTCAGGCTGGGATGACAAAACCGTGTATGCGTCGAAACTTAGTGTGTTCTCAAAATAACCGAGTTTGCATTCATTTCAGTGCTCACATAAAGCTACACGGTTTCTGCACGTACCATATATGTGGGTAAGGGCCGCACATTTTTTTCCGAAATTTTGGCGTGGTGCGGCCCTTACTAGAAAGGGGCATTTTTACTTCAATTTTCAAGCGAAATTACGGGGAAAACAACTTCTATCGTTAATCACAGGCTAACTCTATATCTAGTGGCTAGTTCGAGATCGCTATAATGTTGTGTATCGCTGTCGCCGCTGCTCGGCACGTCGTCATCACCCTCATGAAAATCTTCCATCTGGTCACGTGACGGTTGCACGCACTTGTCGTCGACTTCGCCGTTGCGGCCAGCTGCAGCTTTCCGTGTAGTTCGGCATATGCGACGACTCGAAGCTTGGAAAGCTACGTCGTAGGCAGGTAAGCGTCTATTTCCCATCAGAAACTGTCCCCATGCTGCACACTGGCAAAACGGGTCGCTCAAAATTCAGCACAAATGAAAATGATGCCGAACTGCACGGAGGAAGACCCATTCTTGGAAGAAAATTTTGAATGTTGAAATATTTTAGGATATTGCTGTAGAAATATTGAACGTAGTGGTCCATTCTTTCGATGTGTAGCAACATCTTTCTTTTAGAGTGTTTCCATCACTGACATCGAGCAGTTAAGACTGCCATAGAAAACCAACTGGGAACGCTTTTGACGGAAGTAAAAATATTAAGAGTAAAAAATATCAAGCCTGCCGAAGGAAGATCTGCGCGTATATTGATTTTTATAGTGAAATATTACAATGCATGAAAAAATTCCGTTCTTAAACGGTTTCTCGTTGAAAATGCTTTTGCCCAGAATTAATGGGTATGCTCACCAATAGCGCTAAGCTGCACATCAGTGCATGCGGGAATATGATTATAACGGTTAAAGCGGCAGATGCAATCTGACAGATCCTCGGGGAACGCGTGCACACGCGTACAGTTTTTAATTTCAGCGAATGGGAGTGGCCCACACTTGAGTGCGGCCCTTACCCGCGTATATGCGGTATTTCGCGGCTAAAGAACATTCCTCCCAGTCAGGAACCCAAAAATAGACTCGACTCCAGTTGTTGCGCACTGCTTTCGTCGGCGATTGATACCATAGTATATAAGTGACTACCGCCATCTCCGCAACAGGTCGCAAAATTGTCGTCCCCACTCTCACCTTTAAATTAAGCGACACCACCTCGTAAATCGCCAGCCGTAGATTAAACTGTACGGTTTTGCGTAATCACCAGCCACCGCTCTGATCCCGTCTGCCCCGTTTTAGAGTCCGGTCTGGCCTAAGCTGACACAAACGAGTGCATTGTAGTGGCTGGAGATGTGTGTTGCAAGGCTATGAGCGGCTTGCATGGAATGCTCTATTTGGAAATCTTACGTAAGCGCCGAAAATAACTTTTAGCCGAGGCATCCGACGCGAATTCCGGTTGTGTACAAGTAGCTGACCAAACAAGTAACGTTGGCGTCTCTGCATTTAGAAGAATACTGAGAGTTGCCTTTCAAGCTAGAGATGACGGGTGTGGAACAGCCAACGTTTTGCGTGATCAATCAAGACTATACGGGGTCTGGACGCCGCCACTTCTCGCGCATTGATCGGTTGTATTTTTATGGCTGTCACTTACTAGGAACTAACAATCGCTCTGGTGTCTGCTTGGGAAACGCCGCTCGACAGCTGCCACGGCAGCAGCAAAAACAAACGGAATTGAAAAATAAATGTGCGAAAAGTTTTGATTTGCTGCACTGACGTCGACTATTTCTTAACGACTTTCTCTTTTATTTTCCTGTTTGCGTCTGAGTTACAAGTTCAGTTACGGTATATTCATACATTTGGCTGCTTATCATGAGGTAGTGAGGCAGAGCAGTTAGGCTGGTCGATTTATAACGGAGTGAACACGGGTGCTGCTCTATGTTAAACCTGCGTGTGCTCACGTCACCATGGTCTTCAAGCTATGCGTCCTACTGCGTTAAGTAGAAATGTACACGTGAACATCTCGCTAAACCTTTTGCCGCTGCTGGAGTTGAAGATCTCCGACAAAGATCCGGTCACATCAAGTTTGGCTCCTCTCACTGCAGTGTATGAGATGTTTCGTCACGAGATCATAAAAGAAAGATGCGGCTACTTGCGTTTTGCTTCGTTGACGCGCGTTGACCAATAGGGTGGTAGTACGAAACTCGCGACAGCTGCAGTCGGCGTTTTCTTTGTGCCGGAAAACTGGCGACTGGTGTTTCTTATTGCAAACTTGTATTTTGCTTAAAAGACGTTTTCGTGAACACCTCTGGCCGACAGTGCTTTGTGAAGATTACAGTCAGCACAGTGGTTCATTTTTTCTTTTTCCCCGAGCAACCCTCTTCAAGACAGACGCATTGAAGGCTGCGATGGACATATAAAAAAAAAGGAAACAATCTCTGCAATGAAGACAAACCGTATGAAGGAAAAAAATCTCGTTTGGTGCCCCTGACTTTGATGCTAGCTAATGCAGCACGATAAGGCAGATGTTCGACAGCAAATTCTGTCGATGTGCTCTGTTAGGCAAAATCAAATTAGCGGTTTCTGTGCACGAGAGCAACTTTCGATGTCTATCTCCGGATGGCATTGTTAAAACCTTCTGATAATTACAATAGGCAACTGAGTCGTAGGAGGCCAGCACCAGGTTCTTATTGCTGGCTTCCTACACCTCAGTAGGAAGCCAGCAATAAGAACCTGGTGCTGGCTTCCTACGCGAGAGTTTCGTGATATATCGAGAGTTTCTTGATAGATTCTGTCCACTGAACACCGCCGCTGGAATTTACTGCGAGAGAAGGCTGACAATTCATGGTATAGTAGTAAGTGCACCATGTGCTGTTTCGGCAGTGCACTTAGAAGTTTGCGCTGGTAGCGTTCCTTAAAACTGTAAAACTGCCAAGGGCTCAAAAATCCTCCAATTGAACAACACGGGAATATGTTCCTCAGTGGACCCGAGTGGTTCTTTATAGAACGCTAAAAATAACGTTGAGCAACCTGATAATTCATACATTTCTGACGGAGTACGCAAAAACTTCCTAGCAATCCTGTACTATGTTTTCATCAATTTAACGTGCGTGCAGACAGAGCAACGGAAGCACTATTCTGAAGCGTCGAATTTGAAGCATTTGAGGTGAATTTTAAGCACCGAATTTGAAGCAAAGCATAAATGGAAGGTAAATGATACGACGAGTCAGAGGCGCTGTATGACTCTTTAGCTGCATGTTATATCCGCAGAACGACCGCACGTCCTTCCTCACACACTAAACAGACAGGAGTAAAGAGACAGTAAGCTCTCCTGTAACGCACTCTTTTTTTATATAAAAAGGTGTGGTTTAGAGGGCATCTTACTTCCTTTTGTAGCGATAGCTACATTACGGTAGCATTTCGAGCATTCAGCTTGGCGGAGGCACGTGATCGTGGCGGCGGCACGTGATGGTGGCGGCGCAGCCACGGCATGGCGGCATCGCCACCGCCACGTGGTTGGTCACGTGGTTGGTCACGGGACCAGCCACGTGGTGCGGAGCATCTGCTGCTGCCGGCGGGGCGGCGCGCCGGCAAAACCGAGCTGCCACAGCTGTGCGCCTGCGCCGTGTCAAGTGGGACGAAGATGAAGAAGGAACGCCCAACGAAATGGAGCGGCGAAAGACTGACTTTGTAATTCGACTGAGCAAGTTCCACTCGGCCAGTTCTAGCTAGAGCGTCACTCGAGGTTTAACTAGAGCTAAACCACTGCCATTTTTTTTTTACTCCAATATACGTGTATTCGTGTTTAGAGTCCAGCGGGAACTTTGTGTCGCCGCTCACTCGTTGACCTCTTCCGGGGTAAGAAGGAGAGTGGAAGCTGGAAGGGGACCTCGCAGCTTAGTATTGTAGGCCTTGCCGAGGTGACATCCGTGTCGCGGTCACAAGGCCCCAATAAACTGCAAGCCTGCGTGTCTGATGAGGACAGGCGCACGGCGCCTGCCAGTTTTGTTGCCTCACAGAACGGACGAATGTGCAACCCACGCAAATTCCTGTGTATATCGTGCTTGAGAGCTGCAGCACCAGTGTCGGCTATATGAAGGATGCGCGCTCTCTGTAGAACAAATGTACCACGAAGTCGCAAGAAAAAGCTACGTATTATGCAGGCAGGCTCTCACTGAGTATAGCACATTGCGAGACGTGGCGTGTCAGTTCTTAATTTTTTTTATTAATATGATTACAAATGCCCCTGCAGATGCAGGAATGGACTGATATTTATTGCCGTGAGGTTTATGAGCGGTCATTCTGCAAATGCAGTCTGTGGGTTCTTACTATACATGGGTAGCGCACAGGTTGGAGGCAAACACGAAGAGCCACTTGTTTACATACTGTGCGTGACCACACGTTGTCTGAAAGTTCTTCTACTGTAAAAGAACAGTGCCTCATGGCGGATGAAAACTGAGAAGGGGGGCAATTTCTGCCAGCACTGATGTGACACCGTGCAGTGGAAGAACACTTTGATAACGAGTTCCAGACTGTTGAACAACACACAATTTGCCCGCAGAACAACACACAGTTTGCCCGAGCACATCTAGCTCATGTCTGGATGCGCGATGCCACCTGAAGTATCACTACCCCCAGGGACAGCTAAGAAAAGGAAGCGGTGGAATTTTTCCAGCTAACCGTTGCTCATGCATCATAGTAGACGGATCACCAACATCGCCTATACAAACGCACACCAGGGAAAATGGTTTTGTCTGGGGAAGTATGCGATGCCTGAGCTCAGTCTCAGAGGTTGTGACATTCGGAACTGTAGAAGGATCATCCTGGCTACTCACGCTCTGCTGCAGCTCATTTCGCTTGAAAACGCAGACTCGCGCCCTGCCTTTCCTTAGCCTATCAGAAAAAAGTGTGTTTCAGTCAAGGGATTCACCCACAAAGCACTGGCGAGCAGCTGATGAACCCACCACCAAATTTCTATTGCAGGCGTCATGTAGCATAGACTCCGCTTGGACATTGAGAGTGAAACCAGATTTGCATTACATTATCGCAGTTAGTATGATGCATTGAACGCTCTGGCCTTGCAGCACTTGTCGAGACTGGTTGGTACGGGCTTTGTAGGGGTGCCGTATATTAGTGCCTCCTCAGAGAATTAGGCTTTAAAAATCACCATGACCAGGATTTCTGGAATTTCCGAAAACGGCACCTGTGCTTGAACCTTACTTCGGCGTCATGAATTTAATGAGGAGTGAATTGTCACTGTGGTGGCAGTCCAGAGCGACTGGCAACACTGGTGGTTTGTAGTGACATCTACAGGCAGAGACAGCTATGTAGAATTTTCGTGGGATTGCTGGGCGAAGACATGCGTTGTTCTACATAGGCTGGTGTTTCTTGTATTGTAGCGATAGCTACATTACACGAGCTAGTACTTCGAGCTTTCAGCGTGGCACCACTTGAGCTGCGTGGCCGCCCTTGAGCTCCGTGGCGGTGCCGTAGCTGGTCACGTGGTTGGCTACATGGTGTGGAGCAGCTGCCGGCGGCTAGGCGCGCCGACGAAACCAAGTGGAGGGGGGGACGAAGATGAAGAAGGAACGCCCAGCGAAACGGAGCGGCGACAGACTTGACTTTGCAATTCGACTGAGCGAGTTCCACTCGGCCAGCTGTAGCTATCACGTCACCTTAAGTTTCCAAAACCACAACCATTTTTTTAAATGATGTGTGTAGGGCTAGATTAAGACATTAACAATTGAAGATCACTGAAACGGTTTTGTCTTGAAAGGCCTCGAATGTTTTGAGAACAATAAAACCATGACAATGAAAACGATGGTCATGCTGCGACGTACACATGTCGCTGCAGTTGCCATGAGAACAGCGAACACATTGAGCATGAAAAGAAAGTAAAATTCTCAAATCCATGAATTTCGACCATGCATGCCAGTTTTTATCCAAACTAGTCTTGCCAATCTAGTCCGATAATCCCCATGCTTTGTTGAGAAGGTGAAAGTGGAAAAAAAAATTAGATTCATCGGGTAAACTCTTGTGTTTTATTAAAAGGATACATGTGGTATTAAACAAACTTTTGTGTTTGTATTCCTTTTACGGAAACTGACACAGAACGCTTACAGAAACTTGTATCAAATTTTGAAATTTTAAGTTCCGCATACACAAAAGCTGCAACTGTTTGGCTGAATAGCTTAATTCTAACTCTTAGTCTTCAATTCAGAGCTATTCGATAACGTTATGAAACCTGGCTCCTGTATAAACACAATATCAGTGGGCAGACGAGCATAAGTATGTCAAGAAAAAAAATGTGAACTGAAAAACGAAGCGGGAAAAAGGAAGTGTTTACTCTGCATAGCTGGCTGGCGGTCGCATTTCGATTTGTTCTCAGTCATTGCATTCAGTATTCGAGATTACTCGACAGAGATGACAGATCAATACGCCCAAATTCACATTTCAGTAACAGGCAGTAAACCATCCTACGAGAACTGGTAAGGAAATTGCTTTATTGGATTTATTAGACTGGTACGGTTTTTTGAAAAGTAACTAGGTCAGTTATCACTTACGCGTAGCTTTCTATGGCGTCCTTGTACAGCGAGATGGCCAGCCTTCATATTTAAAACTACGAAAACAGAAGGGAAGCATAAGTCCTACTACATGACGTAGCATTTACTCGGGTCAAGTGCGATGTAGCGAGAGGAATTATTAAAGGCGATATAGTTCGCAAAGGAACTAATCAGCAACGTGCAGGTAAAATTTGGAACAAATTGAAATTTTCCGCCCCTTGGTAAATAACATATGAACGTTTCGACATTGATCCGTGACCATGTACATTGACTGGAAAGGCCCCGTCTCCTGTTTGATGCTATGACTAGGTGCGCTGTAGAATATTTAAGCCCTTTGCTGTTTAATGTAACATTTCCGTGCGGGAGAAGCATGTTCACACATAATGCGTTGACTTAGACCTGTGGTGTCAGATCGACATTTAGCTAAATGATCGAAGTTCAAAAGGCACGACGACTGTAGTGAATATCAGCTGCGTCAGCTGCTCATTGCCACGAGCTATGATAGAACGATTACCCTGGCTAACAAAAGAGGCGGAGACGTGCGCGTTGCATTTTGGACTGACAGTATGTGGTACCTAGCTCAAGCAGAATTTTCACATTTACGTATGGATTTATAGAAAACTATCGAAGGCGCTTTTCAGAAGTGGCATGGAGACAGAAAGGCTGCTCTAAAAATTTACATTAGCGTTTTTTTGTTTTCATTACAAATCTCTTGCCAAGAAGCCAGTGTTGCCGCTGCTCTCACCACATTAGCGCTCGTCTTGGATTGGCTATAAAAGTTGACAGTACTTAACTGCGACCTCAAACCTGTGAACAGCGAAGGCGAATATCGCCATCATGTTCACCAAGATAAAGGGGAGTGGAGAGGGGGGTTCAGTTGTTTGGACTCAATTGCAATGCAGTGCGCACATTAGGACACGTACTGAAGGGGCCGCGGCGTCTATGCTCAGTTGCAAGTTTGGTGTAAACGCTTGAAGTTTTTTTTTCTCTTCGTGATGTTTCCAGATCGAAGCATCTGGCATACCTCTCGTCTCCTGGTGCCGTATGAGATGCGCATTATTACAACCAACGAAGTTCGTCTAAGTGTGTGGCCTTCTACCATGCAAAGGACAAAGAAAGGAAACCCTTGGGATAAAAAAATTATCAAAAGACCCTGTTCTTTCAGGACAGCCCTTTATACTTGGCCGAAATTTATTCCATTGTTTCCACGAGGACAGCTTTCAGCTAATAAGCTTTGTGAGGCGGTGGCACCCGGAAAATTTCTTGTGATGCTTCCTGCGGCGCCCCATTTTATTTTTGTCTTTGTTCAGCAGAAGAGAAGAGAAATAAAAACATTTCCCAGGTCATTCGAACACAACAACAAAACAAATTAGTGCCCAAATCCAGAGCATTTTTCGGGAACCGGATGTAACATCAGACATGTAAAAGGGGAATGAGACGCCAGAGTAAAGGAACCGTGAAGTTGGGAGGCGCGCGCTAGAGATGCTCATCAGGCTCAAGAGACAACGTCATTTCCTGGCGCAGTTCTCCAAACGATAGGTCTGAGACTGGAGGAAAAAAGACACACAATGTACTAGACAGAAGTACAGCTGCAACAGTAATTCGGAAAGGAAGCGCAGCGTGCGAATACATTTACGATACGAGAAATCCAGCGAAGCGATAACCGAGTTATAGTAAGGGGAAAGTTTTTCATGGTTGAGGAGATTCGTATCCGGCGTAAGAAAACAGTAACTAACCAACATGTAGGTTCAGCCGGGAAAGACGAGCTTCTAAACTGAATTAAGAGAAAGGAATGGTAGCGGCTGGCAGCGGAGGCGTTTGACACGAAGTCACCGACGTGAAAAGCGTGGATATCGGTAATACTAAGCTAAGAGTATGTACAAATACTCAAAAGACACTCTCGGGCTTCCCTTGCGCAAAAAAGAAACGAACGACAAAACGACTGCATTTTGGATGCAGCGAATCAAATGGATGGAGGAAGTATTTTCAGTGCAGAGAAAAGAATCAGAGGCCCTATAACGAGACAAGCTATTTCCTGATATCCGAAAGCTTTAAAGGAAGACTTCGGGGCAGCATCCGTTATTGCCGTCCACGAGGAGAGTTTTAAATTTGAGCCGAACCACCCACACAAAAAAAATAACATTGTGAGTTGAAGCCGCGAATTGGGACCCGAAACTCGCTGCGAAGCCTACACATGTGCCCTTGGAAGTCACTTTCTCAATGACATAATAACGTTATATGTTTTAACGAGGCGGTTAGACAGGATATAGCGGATCTATCACGCAAGTACACAGGTGGCATGAGGGCAAATTAGCGAACTGTTTAGTAGTAGTTAACTGCTGCAACATCACAGAGTCAGACAGAAGCCCAACCAAAAGCGTCAGCTGTCATCATTCCGGTTATATTGGCGACAAGCTGGTCTCAACAGCCACAAGACGTGATGTAGCACCTGTAAACAGTAGCTTCGAGTTGGTGGCCGAACCTTAACTTTTCTCCTTTCCGGTAAAAAAGGTCAGCAATAGCAACCAAGAGCGCGAACTTGGATGTAAGTGCTCGAAATATGCGAAGCTGCTGATAAATGTCGATCCCTCCTACCAAAGATAAAGCTAAAAGTGTGCGCGTGTAAAACGATACCATCGCTCCGGTGCATATAGCTGCCTATTATAAACCACAGCTGCAAGCAGGTGTTCCACCGAATGGAGCACTTACTCCAAGCTGGTTAGCTTGTAGTCCAGAGTTTGACGGAATACCGTCTGGCGAGGGGCGAACGTTGTAGAAATAAACATACACTCGCCAAAAGTTTCGACGAAAAATGGAACACGACGTTTCGGGGCTCGTACGAGTCCCTTGATCACATCTTTTTTGATGACTGCCGTTCCATAGTTAGCGCGAAGAGCAATATAGTCCAGAGTTTGACGGAATACCGTCTGGCGAGGGGCGAACGTTGTAGAAATAAACATACACTCGCCAAAAGTTTCGACGAAAAAAAAGGAACACGACGTTTCGGGGCCCGTACGAGTCCCTTGATCACATCTTTTTTGATGACTGCCGTTCCATAGTTAGCGCGAAGAGCAATATAGTCCAGAGTTTGACGGAATACCGTCTGGCGAGGGGCGAACGTTGTAGAAAAAAACATACACTCGCCAAAAGTTTCGACGAAAAAAAAAAAGGAACACGACGTTTCGAGGCCCGTACGAGTCCCTTGATCACATGTTAGCTTGTCTATCTCTGTCGCTCTCTATCTCAGCAACATTTTTTTTTTCCTGGATGTTGAATATATGTGACTCTGATACACAACAAGGTATACATTTATTCCATTATATGGAGCCTCTATAACTCGGATGACGGAAAGGAAATGAAAGTTCGTTTCGACACAAACAGGACAAATGTTTGCGGGGCAGAAAAAAACAGACATCACGATCACATACCGCGCTGACCGCAATCATTGACCGCGAACATGACCACCTAGACAAATAAAGCAGTTTATTCACTTATTCGGTGCTTTAGTTTCATCATGCAGTCTTCGGTTACATGGGCTTATTTGAATAGTATAAATTTAATTCCGGATTGGGAGCAAGCTGTAATCTATTTTCGCCAATGGATGAAAACTTTGGTAGTATGGTACTAAAATCCGGACCGAGAGTGGAGGATCCTAGACGCACATACGGGTCATGAGAGGGAAATAACTCGAAGGATAAGAATGGGGTGGAGAGCATAAGGCAGGTTCTCTCAGATCACGAACACCCTTCAAGAGAAAAGTGTACAACAGCTGTATCATACAGGTACTCACCTACGGGGCAGAAAGGTGTAGGCTAACGAATAGAGTTAAGGTTAAGAGCAACGCAGCGAGCCATGGAAAGGAAAGTTATAGGTGTAACGTCAAGAGACCGGAGGTGAGCAGAGTGGGTGAGAAAACAAACGCGGGTTAATGACATTCTAGTCGAAATCAAGAGGGAAAAATGGGCTTGGGTAGGGCATGTCCTTAAGGGTAACGGACTGGATGAGGTAGGCGGATGAACTTATGAAGTTTGCAGGGATAGCGTGCCCGCAGCTGGCACAGGACAGGGTTAATTGGACAGATATGGGAGAAGTCTTAGACCTGCAGTAAGGCTGATGATGACGCTTTCATCGCTGAAAATAAAGTTCGACGTCATCTTATTAGCTAAAACGTAGACGTTGACACAAGACGATAACGTTCTTAATCATGGTCTTTAAGATTACGGCATAACAAGACGGTCTAGCAGCGATTTCAAAATTTATGTAAAAGATTTTCGCAGCAAGCATTATTGAGTGCCTATTCGGTTGTAACCTTTAATGCTGAATATTTCTCGGTCGCCTTAAGAAACGCCATAGTTATTGCACTTTATAGATCGTGAGGCAGGAGGAACTTTCATTATTTCAATTTTTGGAAACCATGTTTAAACACTTTTTTCACACAAAAGTTCCGTTCGTGATGTTTAGCTATGCGAACATTAACTTACTGTGTGACGAATGTAGCGCCCGGCAATTCCAAAGCATTATTTCTTGTTACGCAAGTTGCAAGGAGATAACTGTGCATACCAGGCAGACACAGACAAACGGAAAAACTTTATTACAACGAATGAATGCAGAGCACTCAGACAACCACATTGTTAGACGTCTGTGTGAGAAATCAGATGTCCCCGGAAAGTTTTTCCGGGCTACTGAGTAGTCGCGCTAGCGAGCATTTACCCACATGTTGTGAAGCCGTCAAACGAAGGACGAGTAGCTTTATTAGATTAAATTGCATGTGTAAAGAAATTAACAACCGTGTACTACCAAAATTTAAATTCATAATTGACAATGAAAACTGGGACATTATATGGCGAAATCTGGATGTAATTATAGCTTATGCTCAATTTATTGGCAGCTTTCAAGAATGCTGTAACGACGCCTTCCCTTTACAAGAACAAAATTTCGCTCCGAAATTTAGGAAACCCTGCATCACGAAATCAATCTATGAACGATATCGAAAGAAAAAATGTAATGTATCATGAATTTTTCACATTCGTGCTATAGCGCTATGCATCCAAGTAAAGGTATTCCGAAATAATTAAAAACCACATAAACAAAACTCCATTCAACGTTTCTCTAAAATTTGCGAAGACTATAGAGAAGCCTGGAAAGATGTAAATAACATACTGGATATGAACCTGCATTGATCAAACGACCTGATCCATGATTCAACCTTGCTGGATTTGACTTAGCAACAGGTAGGAATGAGTTTTGTGAATATAAACAATTATATTGTGAATAAACCTGACAGCCATGCCACGTTTCAAAACACAACCGTACCGAATTCGTTAACTAACCCCAACCGCGCCTAATGAGGTAACCACGTTAATACATAACTGTTACATAGCTACTACGCGCATTGCGCGTGCCGTGCTTGCCTGGAACACTGACGAACGCTCGGGTTAGAAAAGCCTTTATTCGTACCGATCAGCGAGGTTATATAGGCTGACCGGTCGAGGGTGAGTGGAGCAAGGAACGAAGGAAAGCGTGAGAGACATGCGCTTGGCGTTTGCCACAGTGATAAGGCAGAGCGTTCACAACATTTCTCTTCCCTTAATAATGAAGTCGTTGTATTGGCTTCTTTTGGCGCGTGGAACGTCGCAGTGACTTCGGCGTGCATGGTGGCTGCACCGATGCAATTTCTTCCTGCTGCCACTGCTGCGGACAGCCTTTTTCTTCTTGCGCTGCTGACGAATTCGCCCGTGATTTAGTCACTGGAGGTGGGGTATCTGCCCGAGGCACCGCGCGCTCTACTCCTATGCCGCGCGAGACCGGCGATGGCGTCTGCTTCAGCGTTGTCTTCCGCTGGGTCATGATCCTTCGCACGTGGGGGAGTTGTGTGTCGAACACGCGCCTGGTCGACGTGACGCCTGACCGGTCCGGCTGGTGTCTGTACGGTGACCATTCGTGACCATCCAGTAAACGTGACTGTTACATAGAGCCATTTTTCTCCTACGCCAAAGTTACTTGCATGCACTGCAGCATACACTGCATACACTGCAGTTAAAGGTGGTGACCATTCATCTGGCTCCGAGACGATCTGTAACAATAGGAGGGAAGCATGTATCCAGACCAGACCGGAGACGATAACCAAGAAGTGTTTCTAAAGGAGACTTGTTACCCAAGTTGTTAGGTGCCCTTCTGTAATTCAAAACCAGTCTGTAAATGTGGTTATACAATCTTCCGGCCCACATCTTGACACCATCCTTTATCGTTCTGACTGCTCTTTCAACCATCCCATTCGACGGCGGGTGAAACACAGCCGTTCGAAGATGCGTTATATTATTCTTCTTCACGAAGGTAGCGAGTTCATGACTGATGAACTAAGTTCTGTTGTCAGAGGCCACAGTCCTTGGAATGGCAAACGTGCTAAATATCTAGCGCAAGCAATTCTTTGTAGCTGTAGCAGTAGATTCCTTCTTAGGGAGCGCCTCGATCCACTTGCTGTGTGCATCCACTACAACGAGAATCGTACTCCCCGCAAATGGCCCTGCGAAAAAACATGTATCCTGGGCCACGCTTCTCGAGCAGTCGGCCTGCTCTCTGGCAGGGCTGCAGCTGGCATGGGCAAGTTCTGTACACAGTTCTGACAAGTTGCTGCTAGTCATGCTATGTCACGGTCTCATCCTGGCCACAAAAAGGATGATCTGGCAACTACTTTCATAGCTGAAGACCCCTGGTGTGTTTCATTAAGTGGGTGCAAAAAAACACGATGTCGTGCTTCCTTCGGCACTATTCCGCGGTTCCCCCAGTACACCAGTCCGTGGGTCAAAGACAGACCTTGTCGTTGATCACAAAATGGAAAAATACTCTCATCATCTATACATATTGCGGTAGACGGCCAGCCATACATTGTCCACTGCGCAACCCTTTTCAGTTGCGGGTCATTTGCAGTTAATTGCTTCAGTTCATGAACCGACACTGTTCCGTCTTCGAATCTTGCTAGAGCAAGAATGTAATATGTAATCATAGGGATCGTCTGATTGCAACTTTGTCTTAGGTTGTGGCAGTAGACTCAAGGCGTCGGCATGCCGAAGTTGCTTACCCGGCGAGTACTGAAGCTTTTAACGGAAACCTCCAAGGAACAGAGACAAACGTTGTATGCGAGCGGCTGCCAGCGATGGGGTCGGTCGATATGCCCTCAACAATCCCAGGAGAGGCTGGCGGTCGGTACCAAGTGTGAATTCTCGACCTACGGGAAAATCCTGGAACTTTTTTTTACGCCATATACGAGAGCAAGGGCTCCGCGTTCGAGTTGAGAGCAATTCCTTTCAGCCTTTGTTAAGGTTCGGGAACTGAAGCCAATAGCACGGCGCCAATATTATGTTGCGACGCGTCACACTCCATGCAGCTTGAGGTCTGCATCTAAATTGGAATGAGCAAGTGCCCCTGCACGACGGAAGCCTCGCTTAGCTTGCATAAATGCTGCCTCCTGCTCGGTTTCGCAAATCCATCATTTGTTCTTCTCTAGCAGCTTGTGCAAAGGTGCATGGACGGATGATCAATTCGGCATGAACTTTGCGTAAAATGTAATCATACCCAAAAATGCGAGCAGCTCCTGCGCATTTTGCGGACAAGGAGCTTGAATGATTGTTTCGATATGCTGCTCTGTCGGATGTAGACACTCACGGTCAATTCGGTGACCTAAGTTGGAAACCGACGCCTGGCAAAATTTACATTTGTCCAGTCTGAGCTTAACCCCGTGCTCGTGGAGACGCTGGAGCCCAAGCCTTAATGTATTGGTGCCGCCGTGTTTTTCTGATATCAGTAAACCGTCCAGGTAAGCCTGGACACCTGATATGCCTTGCAATAAAGTGTCGATATTCCGTTGAAAAATTGGAGGCACGGAAGCTATACCGAAATCCAAGCGGTTGTAGCAGAACAACCCTCATTGCGCATTGATACCGCATAGTTTCTTGAACTGGCCATCGAGAGGGATCTGATTATAGGCGTCACGCAGGTCGAGCGTGCTGAATTGCTCACCGCCATTCAAAGACGCAAAAATGTCATCAATAAAAGGCAGCGGGTATTGCTCCAGCTCGCATGCAGGGTTTAGAGTTACTTTGAAATCTGCGCATATTCTAACGGTGCCATCCTTTTTCAGTACCGGCAAAATTGGTGTAGCCCACTCGGCGTGTGTTACAGGGGACAACACTCCGATGCTTTCAAGCCTTTCGATCTCTTTGGATACCTTGTCGCTCCAAGCAAATGGAAGAGAACGGGCCTTACAGAATTTTAGTGTGGCTCCTTCTTTAAGTTCCAGGTGCACTGGTTGTCCGTCTGTCAGGCCCAATTCTGTGATTAAAACGTCTTCGAAAACCGAGATCACATCCTCCACAGTTGATACACAGTTCTTCCCGAAGCTCTTCCATACCTTCGCCCCGATGCTGAGGACCGACTACCCGGCGGTGCTGAGTTTTGATATCAAGTCCCGTCCGCACAGGCTTGGTCCTGAGCAATCTGTAACAATTAATGAGCCCTCGACGATAGTCTCTTTATACCAGGCAGGCATATCCAACTGCCCCAGTGCTGGCAATGTCCCTCGGTAGCAGGAAAGTTTTATGTGTCATGGTAACAATGGTGGTCACTGTTCCTTGTGCTGCTCAAAAAGTTGCCTAGGCACAACGCACACCGCTGAACCGGTATCGACAGTTATCGGTATATCGCTGCCACCCCGCGTGAACGTTCGGCGAATCGGAGGTTCCAACCGAGATCTCCGAAACGCAACCAAAGTCCAGATGTGCATGCTGTCGGCCACGTCATCCAAGGTTTCCTCACTTACATTTGACGCTTGGCTTGACCTGTTTCGAGCATGGATTTCCTGGCGTTCCTTGCCGACATCACGAAGGCACTTTTTTGCAAGGTGCCCGAACCTGCCTCAGAGTACCGTAGCATCGAGCTTTCATCCAGCTACACGCGTTTCCAATGTGTTTTGTGCTTCCGCACCGTCCACACTAATACCTAATACCGGCTCGACGCAGGTCCGTCGCCGCGCGCTTATCTTCATTACGGCTGTAAAGTCCGAAGAAATCGTGTTGGCGCCCTTTTCTGCTGCCTCAGAGCTAAGCGCTATCGCCTCGGCTTCCTTCAGGGTGAGGTCTGTTTTCGCCAGCAGCTGCTTTTGCATGGCAGTTGATCTGACGCCGCATACTACCGTGTCGCGAAGCATTCTATCGAGCATGCTTCCGAAGTTGCAATCATCCGCTATTTGGCGAATTTCAACAATGAACGTATGAACAGACTCAACTTCAAACTGGCGCTGGTTGAAAAAACGGAAGGTCTCCGTTATTTCGTGGCATTTTGGGTCAAAATAGGCACTTAGGACTACAATTACTTCTTCGTAATTCAGCGCATTTGGCTTCTTCGGTGAAACTTTCCCTCAAAGTACTTGTACTGTGCGTGTGCTCAGTGCAGAAATGAGCAACGCCCTCTTCTTCATTGAATCTTGGATTCCAGTTGCTTCGAAGTAGGCTTAAACTTTCGTAAGATACGCCCTCCTGTTGTCACTGCGGCCGTCATACTCGGGAAGCTGGTGATGTGCCATGGCCGAAATGGTTGTGTCCAGCGACTCTGTCTTGACCATCGTTTCAGGTTGGCTCTCGACGTGGGTTCGCTTTGAACTCGTCGCCACGGTTACATAGCTAGTACGCGCATTGCGCGTGCCGTGCTTCCCTGGAACACAAACGGATGCTCGGGATAGAAAAGCCTTTATTCGTACCGATCAGCCAGCTTATATAGCGTGACCGATCGAGGGTTAGGGGAGGAAGGAAAGAGGGAAAGCGTGAGACATGCGATTGGCGTTTGCCACAGTGATAACAATAACAATAAAAACAAAACTAACAATAAATACAACGCATCAGCTGAATAAGATGACATAAAATCTATTCGATTTAAATGCCTGTTCATGTGCGTATGCGCAATCATTGTTCTCATTATGTACCTCACGCTCATAACTAGTGTTTTCCCTGAGAAGCTAAAGGTTGCCGATTTCAAACAATCTACAAAAGTATCGACAAAAGCGGAGCCACGTTAGACATACTTCATCTAAATTTTTTCCAACGAGTCATCCAGTTACAAAACTTCTCTACGAATTATAGCATTATGAATGATTACTAGTACGGGTTTTTAAAGAAAACTCAACAGGAATGCACGCTAAGATTCGAAGAGATTATTATAGACAATACTGAAGCAAGAAATTACACGCTAGGGTTCCTTTTCGCTTTAAAAACGCCTTGGACTGCGGTCATCATTCTGTTCTACGTAAGGTATGATATATCGAATAAAACAAGTTCAACTTACTTATGCAGGCCGGAAATACGAACTACGAAATACGAATCGTAGCATTACCATAACAAATATACATATATCCTTCGATGCTCTTAATAGGGCCAAAATGATGATATGCGTTCCGGAAAGATTTAATCGTAGTTTGTTGGCCTCTGACGAGGAATGAAGTTTGTTTAGGTATATATTTGGCTTGCGTTCAAGTGTGCACAGAGCTCGGGCACTGAAAAAAATGTTCGTATTTCCGACCTGCATAAGTAAATTGAACATTTTTTTTTTCAGTGCCCGAGCTCTGTGCACACTTTAACGCAAGCCAAATATATACCTAAACAAACTTCATTACTCGTCAGAGGCCAACAAACTACGATTAAATCTTTCCGGAACGCATGTCATCAAATTGGCATCGTATTAAGAGCATCGAAGGATATAGGTATATTTGTTATGGTAATGCTATGATTGAAAGGGTAGAAACAAAAAAAGTTCGTTGCGTTTGGTTCAGCGAGGCACTGTCGTGAACCACGCTTTTAGCAAAACGACATTTCCAGTTTGAGCAGAGTATAGTTTGTTGAATTGACAAATTGACTGCGTGGCTCGTAATAACATTATATTATTCAAATTTTTTCTAGAATCTGGTACTGCTTGTGTCGCGAGCTAAGACTTCCCATAAATGCGAAAAACTATTCATAATACAAAAGAAATAACTCCGAACAATTGATAGAAATCGTGGCCGACTACAGAGCCTACCAAAAATGTCTCTTAATTTAACATATTTTCAATGCAGATCAGTGAAATTTGTGTGAATTAATTCAAGATATCCTCAAAAACAGACTATATGCCCCATAATTACGCCCAGACAATACAGCCATTCCTGACTATTCTACAAAAAAACGTATTACTTCAGAATGCAAAGAAAAATGGTTCCTGAAAACTGGCCTAATAACACTAAAGAGACGTAACGATACCAAGTACCAAGTAACTGGAGCTCATAATTCGCCTCTCAATTCTTCCACACCTATTCTGTACGAGCAAACAATACTTATAAATTCTAATATCCCGTGTTGATAAACTTCCACGAATGAGTTTGTTATTGTTTCTGAGCGGGCTTTATGAATTTTCCTGCTTTGATTATTGTGCATTGCAAATTACAGCGCGATTGCGCATATAGTACGTGCATTGTACGTTCAAAAGGACTGTTGTACAAATGTGCTGCTTTGGTTAAAGAATGTTGTGTATTTTATACATCCGTGTTCTTTTCTTCTTACTTGTATTTTGACTGAATAGATATGTACAACATACAAGTTCTTTTTTTTATCACTTTCTTGTGGACTGTACGTAGCACCTGAGGCCGTTGTCAGGCAGTCCAGCTTTTTGCCTCGGCTTTCTATTTATACCCAAGAAACAATGAAAAATATTGGAATTGAGACAAGAGTATGACCTTCTCAGTTCAGTCTCTTATCTTCCGCTGGAACATTATATTAACTCTGGATTGTGTCCTGATGCCTGCCCGTATCTTTTGACGTTAACAGGTCTTCTATTTTCGCCATTAGAGCGTAAAAAATCCACTGATTGCCCTTAGGCCGCGAAATTGGCATGTTTCGTGCTCCTGTCTATTTCATATTTGCTTGAAGAACAGAAAGCTATTCATGCCTGAAAGGATAGAAGCAGTATAACTGCAACCTTTCCGTTCAAACGAACACGCGCGGTCGTACCGTTGCTTAGATGGCAGCAGCCAGAATATAATGCAACGTGAATACGTAAAGGGCCCAAAATAGACCGAAAAGTGAAGAAAGAGTGCCAACCACCGCATACTCTCGATTAATGAACATGCTAAATTTTGCACGACCCCAGGGTCGACACGTAATGAACACCTGGCATTTTACTCACTGCTCACGAAGTTCTTATAAACTGCCTGAACGCTTCCCTAAATCTCTCAATGACGAACCAGCGTTTCTAAATGTAAAAGCATACCTCTATAAACAACGCGATTACACAAACATTTCGATTATCTTGAAGCTGTCAATATCGAGAAAACAAGCTAACGAACCTCTCCGGCGATCGCGTTCCTAAAAACGTAGCAGAGCGTCGACAGAGGTAAAAAATCGGATTGCAGCTCTATTTTGTCGAAATTGAGGTACAGCCAGCCAAATCTTTAGCAGGGGTGCGTTTTCCGTGCTCCTGCAGCTGATGACGAAGCAAACTTCCGAAAATAACAAAACTAAGCACCGGCTTACTAAGCCCGTGCTTAATATTGACCTTTCCGCAAGTTTGTTTCGCCGTACAGCGCAGGAGCGCATAAAAAAGCGGCCGTTGCGCACGCTAGCGAAAGATTTGGCCGGCTGTACGTCATGGGCTGCAATCGCGAGGGTCAGAAGAAAACATGGAAACGGGCTACCACTGGCGTGTTTTGTCGCCTGAAGAGGTATCGTAGCGAACAACTAAGCAAATATTTGTTCAGGACGCAAGTGATTACTTCCAACCCCGCCAGCACCAGGTAGAATGTCACCAGGTCATGTATTTTTGCGGGAATTTTCGTGATAACAATGTCTCTTTTTTCGACTGTAAGTTGTTGCTGAATGTCGCGACATTATTTATATGCACCCAAAAACGAAACAAACTTATGGGAGGGGGTTGGAAGTAGTGTGCTTTAGGGCAACGGCGAAAGCAAAGAAATTTTTTTGCAACACGTTCGGGTAGAAACCAAATGCAGCGCTTTATTTTACGATCGGTCGTACTTTACTTTGCTGATGGCCTTGACATCCACGCATCACCTTTCAGGCGGCTATTTAACAAAGTGAAGCATTCGAAAACTCATGAAAAAATTTGGTAAGAAAGCCACCCCTTTTATCATCACGCAGCACGCTCAACGAATCTGAGCCGAACAGCATCCGAGAACAGGTGAAGAGAAATAGCTTAAGCGTTCTGCATGAAAATCGATGCAGACAGAAAGGCAACATAGTGCAGTTTATCACTACTCGCTAATCCTTTAATTTAGCTAATACGCGGCAATAGACCACCACTACATAGCCACAAGTACAAACGCGCACACGAATAAACTTTAACATTTATTATCTTCTGTCCACGAATAAACTAACATTTATTATCTTCTGTATCATTATTCAACATGCTCCTACTACTGCGTAGCTTTCTTCTCAGATGGCGCAACTTATACTGCGCCATTTGCACCCTTTTTTTTTTCGAACAACATCGCTTCATTCATGCATTGTGCATACCCCATCTTAAAGGTGCAGCTTAGTGCGACGTCAATGTATTGACCATAGTTTACTGCGCATGATGCTATGCAAGGAGGGAAACTGAACAGCCCGCCATTTTTCGTCGTCACGAGCAGTAACCCGCGACAGCTTCTGAACAGAAAACTTCTTCTGTTTCAAACAACTTAAGATGAATAGGCGACAACTGTCCCTTCACTCTCTCTTGGTGCATTCGAATTATAGACTGTGTACATCTAAGCTGTACCTACGTCAAGAAATACAGAGCGTCGATTCAAAGATTGAACAACTGCGTGTAGTTTGCGGTAGAGCGACCATTAACGCAAAAACCCAAATCGGAAAGCCACTTAAATTTAGAATTTTAAATAAATAACACGTGTCTAATAAACGTTTATAAGACATTGAATACATTATTTAGCGGGGGTTTTCTATCCCTCGTTTCTTCTGCAGGGAACCGCGGGTGGAGAGGGATGCAGTGGTGCAGAAAATCAAGGACCCCGAGAGTTTCAGAAAAAGCGGCAGGCCACTCTGCTCTGACTGAGAAACTACGTCTGTCAGGTGAATGTGCAACCAATATGCAGGTATCGTGTGAAATGTCAAAACAAGGAGTGATCACTTAAGCTCCGCCTGAAGTATACTCAAAAGGAACAACTTCTTAAACAGGCCGCTGCCATGTATCTAAACATTTACGCCTGCTGATGGAAACCGTATGGCAAGTGCAAAGGCGAGTACTTGAATTATGTTATTCCCGACGACCAAAGTTCATTTTGTAAAGCTAACGTAGGCTGATGTGTTAACCAGGAGTTTGGGAGGGCGCAATGGTAGTGGTAGTCTAGGGCTAAGTAACACTCATGATGGCCAATCTAAAACAGTGTTTCGAACGTGTGTCACCCCTCCAAGCACGTTTTAGGGCTTCAGACGCTCGACTCAACTAGCAGCTTCGTTGTAACACGCACCTCCGTAACACAGAATCTATAAATTTACTACTGCGAAAATAGAAACAAGCTAGCGTCAACACAAATGATGGGATGCCGTTCGTCTTACTCCTGATGTTTAGATACCCCTCGGGAGCGTCTGGGCAGCCCGGCTAAGAATGAATATCTATGAATGAATAATATCGACGCACTGCCCGGGAACCCTGCTCTCCACCTGGCACTGATGGATCACCCTGTCCACTCAGGGAATACATTACGTCTCAGTACGGATCGGATTTCGCACAGCGGGAGAAACATGCATTCACGGATACGCGTCCGCTCCCTCAGGACTACAAACTACCCAGGTTTCCATTTAGAGTCCAGCCCAAGCCTTTCGCGCCGTCTTTCAAAAGTTATAGCCTTCGACGGGTTCGCCATTCATCGTGCTACTTATAAATGATAGTTGGCTCCGTATTCATCGCGTTATTCCTTGATGTTTGCACATTAGCGTTTGACGCACTCAAGTCGTGCAACATGTAAGTGCTCTCTGGCGTAAAAATCGGTCTCAGATACACACTGCATGTTTAAACGTCCTCGGTATTTGCACTATTGTGTGTATGATAACGGAGCCCACTCCGGCATGGAGCCAAACCAACGTGATCGAGTAATGGATTCAGTTCAGTAACCAGAGCTCGCATTATTTTAGATATCCACTCAGTGGCTGCACAGCTGGATGTCGCGAGGTCTATTAGCACCGCCGAAATACATTCCTTCCGGCAAGGTCGAGTACAGAGCTGCACGCTTGGCACCAAGATCTGAGTACACTACCAAAACCGATTTTTAGGAGTATTTACAACGACCACAGTTTTTGTCTGATTGTGCATGGAGCGTCATTTGCTCTTCTGACCGCATCAGAACCAACGCTTTTTCAGAAAGCCAGTATGCTCCCTCTATGGTCGAAATGTTGAGTTTCGTTGAGTTTTATGACTACGCGTCTTTGCAAAGATGCACTGCCTGGCACTCCATTTCAATATGCAGTACATCAAAAACAGACAAGTTCCATTCTATTGTCATAAGAAGTAAAAGGAGGGATCATAGATAGGCTTGTACGCAAAGAAAGGCGCAGGGGTATTTCTGAGCTGTTTCTATGGGCTGCTACGGGTACTCAAAAAGCCGGAGAAAAAATTCGTTGGGATATTAATCATGACAATGCGAGCAGAAAAGTGGTGTATGTAAAAATATATCACCAGCGTGCTGGGTCAATAAAAGCTCCAGGCTGTCTTGGCATACATACAGGGTTATAAGCTGGAACACCCAGTGTGTCTGTTGATCTGTATAGGGTTCCCTCCTGCTTTACAGGACGTTCATAACATCGTGCTGAAGCCGCAGAGGAGGAACCACATAAGGAAAACTATCTGCGTCACTTCTGTATTACTTCTGGTGTCGTTGAGCCTCAGTGAAAGAAAATGAGAAAGCATGGCTGGATTGAAAAACATACATACCCCGGGCCTGAATGATACGCCGTGACTTTACGGCATCCTTACTGACTTGGCTCAGGGGATTCATTTTTCTCTTACTTCTTCTCTCCGTCAGCTTTATATACCGTTTTCCCCAGTGCATGGTATCAAACCGGTTTATTCTTCTGGTTAACCTCCCTACCTTTCCTTCTCCTTTTCATCTTGAATTTATTCCTATCTCGTGGCTGTTTTTAGATTAAAGTCTGTTCTTAGATTACAAAGGTTATATGGCTGTTCTTAGATTAGATTTGAACAATTAGATTACAATCCGTCACCATCACGATCATATTCAATGAACCCTCGCAGGAAATCGTCCGTGCCACTATCCTCACACGTGGTTGCCTTCGGCATGCTTTCTTTGCCTAGATGTGCTCTCAGCAGTAAGGAACGAGAGGGTTTGGCAGGTAAAGGAAAAAAAATGGGAACGACAGTCATAGGCCCTGCACTGCCCTGTACTGTCATGTGACCCAAATTGAGTAATGTGAGTTGAAATAGCATGTACTGTACAGTTTAAAAAGCCTTTTGCGTGTGCGGAGGCTGCAGCTATTGTTTGTGGCTTGCGACAAACAGTTGTGACCTCCGAACAACGCGCCTCTATTCAATACCATTCAGGGCTTAGCAGCAACGTGTGGTGTGAGGTCGGGACGTTTGATTTCAGCCAAACACGTGCTGCCTGGGTCGGCTCTGCGACATTGTTATTGTGAAAAAACTGCACAATGCACCGAGAGGATTCGTGCTCGTTTGACAAAGCTGTAATCCTCCTGATCAGAAACTTCGAACAACTCGCCGGGATGGCTTAGCGCCTAAATTGTTGTGCTGCTGATTGCAAGTTATCGAGCTCCATTCTCGGCAGTTTTTAACAGAGGAAAGTGTGGCAAGTGCTTGTACAGACAGTTTAGTGTGAATTAAATAACGAAAAGTGGTTAGAAATGGTCGTTTTGTTGCTTCGTGTTTGGCATTCAGTTTTGCATACAACTGTGTGCAATACTCTTCGGGGTTATAATTCGGGTTAGAAGATAAGAATTTCAAGACTATACTGCTCAGCTTAGCTCGGTGCCATCCTGATTCAACGGATGCCAACCCAAAAAAAGAACTTTGTAGTCGTTAGAATGCTTGCTCTGGCTTGACGCTGACCGCAATGCATTTCAAAAAGGTTTCGCACTCTTGCTAACGTCGCCAAGCATTCAATGCGGCTTTGTGACGTCTGTCACGAAAACCCAAAAGTGGCGCGGAGTCCATGAAATAATGGCAATACGATCTTTGCTATGTCAACCCGCAACGTTGAATATCAGGACCCATCGTCCAACAAAGAGCATGAGTATTTTACAAGTAGGATTTGATGGGCCAACTGTCTACATTATGCAAATGAAAAGGAAACTTTTGAATAATATAAAAGGCAGACAAATTACAGCAACAGCAACATGGTGTTTGGCCACTTTATGCACTTTCGTGTAGAGGCGCGTCTGTAAAAATATACTCGCATCACAAGAACGTCAGTCTGTAATGCGAAAATGTTACTCCGTAGCAGCTGTGGGGATTTTGTGCGATTTACCGAATGAGTTTCGTTATAGGTCCGTTACAAAGGCATAACGTCCGAAAGGATCTGTTACAACACCTCCACGACGCCCAACCGGCAAACGGGGCATCAGCAGCTGGGTTGTGTATTTCCATCAAGACCTGGGATTGGTATACTGACGTTATAGGCCAAGGTAAGAAAATCTGCCCTTAAAACGCGCATCACTTTGACTTCTGCTGAAGACTAAAGGCGCTGCAGATGCTGTCAATCTTTTCGAGCCATAATTTCTACTAACGTCATATCATCACAGGTGCAGCAGTTCACCGAAGGCACTGTCTGACAGTAACGTGATTGGGCACTTTGTATTTTGATGGAAAGAAACACGATAAGTGTAACGTTTAGAGAACGGAAGTGGGCAGAGTGGGTGAGGCAACAAACACGGATTAATGACCTCCTAGTCGAAATCAAGAGCAAGAAATAGTCCTGGGCAGGGCATGTAATGCGAAGGCAAGATAACATAACCGCTGGTCCTCGAGGGTAACGGATTGAA
The DNA here is from genome assembly GCA_030143305.2 of Amblyomma americanum. NCBI lineage: Eukaryota > Metazoa > Arthropoda > Arachnida > Ixodida > Ixodidae > Amblyomma > Amblyomma americanum. The sequence goes on along the minus strand of JARKHS020025928.1, from coordinate 74,754 downwards.
TTCCGCGAGAAGGCAAGCGTATCAGGGGGCGGAAGAAGGTTAGGCGGGCGGATGAAATTAAGAATTTTGCGGGGATATGGTGGCCGCCGCTGGCAAAGGACAGTTTTATTTGTAGAGACATGAGAGACGCCTTTTTCTTGCAATGAGCGCAGTGAGACTGATGATGGCGTTCTAAAGAGGCTTGGTCGTTCGAGTAATCAACCCTAGCTGAGATAACTTTCTCCTTACATGTCTGGTTCCGGATAGTCGCTCATTGGTTATATTTACTTCGCGGCCCCAGTCCTTGTCGACCTTTCGTATTGTGGTTGCATGATTCTCACGCGTACTGAACATAACGGCGCCCTGTTTTCCACTCCGTTTCGAGACGCTTCAAAGAAGGAGCGTATAAGATTGGTCAAGTTGGTCAGACATGCTTAAGGGAATAATGGCGCAGCATCAAGTGACTAGGTGGCGCGTGTGTGTGTGTGTGCTCTCCTGCTGTCCTAGTCACTTGATGCTGCGCCATTATTCCCTTAATCAAAGAAGAAAATTCAGCCTTACACCGAAGAGCTGTAACGAGAACCTACATACACAAGCTATGATGCTTTAGAAGAACTTGTCGGGCTAGTTGGTTCATTATAAGAACGAAGAAAGAACTGCGCGAACAAGATATGGACGGCGAAAAGGCAAAGACGCACACAAACTCATACGCGTGCGTCATACGCGTAACACAGTTTTGTGTGCGTCTTTCCTCTTCGCCATCCGTGTCTCGTTCGCAGAGTTGTTTCTTCGCAAGCTATGAGGCTTTTTGTCCTTCTGATAATGCAGTTGCTACCACTTTTGCAGGCTTACAGTTCATTGCAAAGTTCATTCATTGCCGGGACCACGCTCTGTATTCTGCTGAATATAATTTTTAATTTATTTAGTGTTCCCGCGGCTACAATAAACTTAGCAACGCGCATTTAAAGTGTTTGGCACAAGGTCATCATACAGGCTTAGATATCCGTGGAATCTTAACCGGGGAGGTGGTGATTAAACTTTATTACCTATGGTTGCAGAGGAGCAATTCGAAGCAGCCCCGCTTGAAAGACGGCCGCTATCTTTTGGGCAGCGGTGGCATCTAACAACTTTTTTTCTACTAGCCTAAGAAATGTGTGATGCTGTCGGTGCAATGCGCCGGCTGGAATCTTTCCCACTAACTCCGAATGAGCACTGTAGAGCTGCGCGTTAGATGTAATTAAGGCATTTTAAGGCGCTGTAAACACTGCTATTGTAATTACTTCTTTGTACACTATTGGCGAACAAATATAAACTATCAGCAAGAGGAATGTACCACTTTAGCACAACAGCAGACAGGAATCCACAGTTTTTCAGCAAGAGCAACCACTCCACAGAACTTTTCTCACCTTTAATTGAATAGATGGCAACCGGTTTGGGAAACGTCTGTATTCTAACAATAAACTACAGCACATCTCAGAGGTGCGGAACGTCAGTTAGAATGTTCTGTAACAGGAATGGGGCTGTAAAATGCACTAAATGTTCTCTCTGGGTTCATTTCTGATGCCTCGAGAGCCCCAAGAATGGTTTGCCGGCACTGAACCTGCGTATAAACTCCGCATCTTCTAGTTCAATATAAAATCTGGCAAGTATGCGGCAATATCGCAGTATATGTACAAAAATTCAAAGCAGAGAGGATGTTGCTCGGCTTTAGCTGCCACTATAAACGCTTCTGAAAGCTGGAATTTTTACTGATGCAGCGCGGAGTGGTGGCTGTCCTGGGAGTATCACTGGCATGAATATTTTCTTTAGTCTTTTTTTTAGCCCAAAACGCAACGTTGCAACCGGTTTCATTCTGTGCTGCCTCCAGCACCGAATTTTTCAGACTGAATTATAATCCCGCCATCCCATTTGTAATGATTTCTGTGACGTAAGCAGTGATCACAACTTACTCAACATTGATAAATACCGCATAGACTGAACATCATTTTGCAAGATCAGATTCGAACGCTGCAGGAGCCATGTGATGCGAAAATTTTATTTCTCAAAGTGCTCGGAGCACCTTTCTGACAAAGTGCTACACCTCATCCATGCAAGACTACAACCATCATGGGTAGAGAACAACGCTGCAAGTTAAACTCAAGAAATAATCGATAAATCTTTTATGTTCCTACAAACAGGCTGAAACCCGTTGCATGAAGGAAGCAAGCATAGATGTGCGCGATTGAATGAGCACCAATTTTTACGCTCATAAGAGTTAAACATATTTCATTCTGTGTAAAAATAAAATAAGTAAAAGCGGCGAAAGCGTTGCGCAGCGGGTGAGGAAAGAAAATATAACACGCCCATAAAGAACGGTGGGCTATGCAGCTGTGACTCGGCGATAGGAAATGTAGGAGCATGAGCGCCGTCAAAGCTTCTAACCGTTTTTTTTTCTTTGCCATGCTTAACCAGCGGCTAGCCTGAATTCAACAGTGACAAAGAAAAGGCGTCGCTCCTGGCTTTCGCAATGTGACCGCTACGTGACATGTTCCCGCCATTCACTCGCCCCTGGCCGCCGTTTGCTCTTTCAATTTGCAGCCGCTCGACATTGTTGCGGGTAAAACGATAAGTGCGTAAATCCACGGCGTTCGTTCTATGCTCGACGTCTCTATTCATTCAATTTTTCGCGCTGTTTTGCTCCGAAGTCTCCACGATGCAGCGACAAGCGATCCACACGTCCTTTTAATTATTTTGATGTGAAGCATATTGTTCATCGTGCGCAGTTATTGTGTACTTTCCTAATAAGCGCAGCCTGCAGTTTTCTTTCTTTTTCTTTGCCTCCGCCACATTTGGCGTAACTATCAGGCGGGCTAGATCTAAGGTGTCATCATATGTTCATTTAGTATCCATGTTTAGCTACTGCTCGCGTATAATCGCTGCGTATTAGAAAGTGCCTCAGACAATGAAACGTTTCATCTGACAAGAAAGCACAGCTTGTCCGGCATTCGCTATAGGCTATTAGGCAGTCGTTGTTATGATTTGCATAACCAGTTTCACAATAAAACGTTGACGTTTTTGCCTTTGAGGTGCTTGTTTTGGTGACCAACGGGCGCAACGGCCATTGCAGTACCAAGCTCTCAACTTGCTTAAATGTGCGAAAGTCTCGTGAAAAACTAATTTCGTGGCCGCTATTTCTTTCCATTTTCCTTTGTTCCGCTGCCCACGTGTGCGGGTAGCCTGGTTGGGCATCGCCTGGTTAACCTCCCAGCCTCTCTGTCCTTCTGTTCTACTGTAGCAGCTGCAGCGGCCTTACGCAGCAGGAGCAGCACCAGCCGCCGGAGATGTTGACGCCGAAGCGCAGCCGAATTGAGCTCCCTCCTCGTGCCGGCGGCACGCGCCGTTCGGCTGCACGCCGTCATACATTCTAGCACTTCGGCCAGTAAATCAATCATTTCCTTCATCGTGCCGACCTCATACTGATTGATGCGACAAACTGGTGGTCCGGACGTGATAAAACTTCTGCGTCTGGGAGGTGATGCGGCTAACAGTGAACTGGCTGTTGACTTGAGCGAGTCAGAGTTGAGGATCGGCCAGTGAGAACTGGGGAAGGCGAAGGGACAGCGCAAAGACTGCACTGGAGAGTCCGTCACCGGGCATGGCAGAGGTGTTGTCGTCGGCGTTGGTCATGGTGTGAGCGGGTGTTCCAGCGGACGTCCGGTGTCAAGGCCTACCACCAAATCCCTGTAGAACCATCCGATGTACCCAAACTGCAATCATCACACCATTAGGGCTCTTCGAATACCTCCGCAAGCCCTTTGGCCTCCGTCACTCTGGCCAGACATTTCAACGCTTCGTGGACACAGTTACACGGGGTCTACCTTGGCCTACATCGATGACCTCCTTGTATTCAGCCGCGACACGGAGCAAAACTTGCAACACCTCCGGTAGCTTTGTCAACGTCTCTCTGATTACGGCCTGATCATCAACAGAGCAAAATGTGAATTCGGCATGTCGGAGCTCCACTTCCTAGGTCACCGTGTCAACCGCTTCGGCATCCGCCCTCTCCCATCAACCTTCCTGGCCATTCAAGACTTTCCGCAGCCTGCCTCAATCCGCAAGCACCGTGAATTTCTCGGCCTTATCAATTTTTATCGCCATTTCATCCCTCACTGTACTGCCCTCCTCAAACCATTGACGGACATGCTCCAAGGCAAGAAAACAAACTCCGCACAACTGACATGGTCTTCAGGTGCTTTGGATTATTTCCAGGCAGCCAAAACGAAACTATCCGATCTCGCTATGCTTGCCCATCCGCGCCTTGATGCACCCTTACGCCTCATGACCGACGCCTTCGACTCCGGCGTTGGAGCCGTGCTGCACCATCTCGTGGATGGTTCTTGGAGCCCTGTATCTTTTTATTCTCCGGCAAGCTTTCCGCTACCGAAATCCGCTACAGTACTTTTGACCGTGAACTTCTTGTCATGTACATGTCCGTGCGGCAGTTTAAGCACCCCCTAGAAGCTCGACAGTTCCACATAGTCACCGACCACAAACCGCTTATTTTTGCCATCAAATCGGGGAGCGGTAAATTCTCGCCCCTTGAAATTTGTCACATTTCGTACGTGGCAGAGTTCACGACCGACATCAGACACGTGCAAAGTCTTGGCAATGCCCAGGCGGATTCTGGGTCAAGTGTTACTGCTTCCCTCACCTCTGCTGCTCCTTCACCGAACCTCGACTTTGCCACCCTCACAAAAGCGCAGCAACATGACTCAGAAGTTATGGACCTTCGCAAAGACCCTGGTTCGCTGGTTCTCCGTGAAATTCTCCTCCCTTCGTGCCCCGTCCCAATCACCTGCGACACTTCGGCCTGCACTCTGCGCCCTTTCGTCCCCTCTGCCTTTCGTCGTCTTGTCTTCGACGCCCTCCATGGCCTGTCCCATCCCGGTTATTCGCGCCACGCAGCATATTCCCACAAAACGTTACGTCTGGCCCGACATCAACAAGGACGTGCGCGCCTGGGCCCGTGTCTGCCTGGCTTGCCAGCAGTCTAAAACTCAGCGACACACGACCTCTCCCTTCGGCTCGTTCCCTCCTCCGTCAGCCTGTTTTTACAACGTCAACATCGATATCTTGGGTTCCTGGCCACCTTCCGCTGGACAGTCATATCTTCTTACTTGCATTGATCGGTTTACTCCTTAGCACCAAGAGTTCCCTCTGCCTGACGCCATTAGTGAAACCATTGCCAGAACCTTCGTCGCCGGCTGGGTCTTCGGTACGGGGTTCCCTCGACCATCATCACTGACCGTGGCACCAGTTTTAATCTTTACTTTTCAATAACCTTATGACTTTATTTGCAACTTCCCGAACTAGAACTTCTGCTTATCATCTCATCGCCAACGGCATGATCGAATGCTTCTATCGTTCGCTAAAAACATCCCTCAAAGCCCAACTCGACACCACCCACTGGACTGCCTCCCTACCACTGGTTCTGCTTAGCCTCCATGCTGCACAGAAACAAGATTTTCGTTGCACTCCGGCAGAGCTTGTCTTCGGTTCACCCCTGCGTCTTCTCGGTGAATTTTTCTAATCTACCGATTCGTCTACAAGTCCCGACCCTACCGACTACGTGACGCAGCTCCGATATTTTTGCAGCCATCTCAGAGCGCCACATCCCTGACGCCAGTCTCGACCATCTTCACATGTTCCATCCGAGCCAGCGACTTGCACGCACGTCTTTGCTCGCCGAGACTCTCCCCGCAAGCAGCTTCAGCGCCCCTACGACGGCCCCTTCCGTGTACTCGAAAGAACATCGAAGTTCTTCATCGTCGACATTCATGGGCGCACTGAGACCATTTCAATCGACCGCTTGAAGCCAGCCTTCACAGAGGACGCTCCGCCCACTGGGCCTTCATGTGTGCTTTATCTGTCCCATCCGGCCGGCTGCCCTCCTCCGCCATCTCTCCCTGCCATTCCTCAGAAGCGGAAAGTATCGTTCCGGCTCCCAGCTTCACCGGACTCCTCCACTAGCGGGGGGGGGGGGGGGGGGGGGGAACTACTGTAGCAGCAGCAGCGGCCTTCCGCAGCAGGAGCAGCACCAGCCGCCGAAGATGATGACGCCAAAGTGCAGCCGATTTGAGTGCCCTCCTCGTGCCGGGTTCACGCGCCGTTCGGCTGCACGTCATCATACGTTCTAGCACTTCAGCCAGTAAATCAATCATTTCCATCATCGTGCCGGCCTCATACTGATTGGTGCGACACCTCTTTCTCTCTCCTCACCCCTGTAAAGACAAAAAATAAAAAACTACAACATTGCAGCGTGAAAATTATCAGATTGGCCTCGCCACCACAACTCCAGTACTCCTTTGCCGAAAAGGTAAACATTGTGATAGCTTATATGAACGCCCTAATGTACGGACAGCTATCATCGAGACTATATGCTGCCAAACATCCTGGCCGCTGTGTGCCGAGTCGTCCAACACTTATATCACTATTTGATTAATTTAGGACCCCTGTATCTGTCCATGTTCGGAAAAGGAAGTGACCAGCCAGTGCTACCGATGATTTCGATACCGATATCCTGGCGTGATTCTCCGTTCAGCTAGATGTAATTGTCAGGAAAATTGCGGGCGCATATGGAGTTAGCGCGGCTTTAGTTTTGAGTTCAATTTCAAGACACAGCTGCCACTCACACTAAGTGTGTCTTCGCCAGGAGCTGAGACCAAATGACTTTCAGGAACGGATCGTTATTTGCAAGTTATACCTGATTCATTGTGACGAAGACGAGGGCCAGTTTTGAAGGATTCGGACGTCAGTTTGCACAACGCCCATTATTGCGCGACCAAATCCAACAATGGCTACCTGGCATAATCACCAGGTAAGATGGGCAGCAGATGTTTAATGTGACAACATTTATAACAGCTGTATTGTTGGTCCTTACTTCATTAACAAAAAGCTTAATGAAAAGAAGGACACAGCGTGTGTTCTAAAAGGCGCAATATCTGTATTTTCCACCAAGTTGGAACTGGTTGCGTAGAAAAAAAAATGTGGTTCCAGCCTGACGGAGTCCCGCCGCATGTATATTAATCGTCTCGGCAATTCATGGGCAAGTTCTTTCCAAACCAATGGATTCGGCGTGGTGGAAGCCCGAACAGACTGGCCTCCTAGGTCACCGGATTTATCACTCTTGGATTTTGTCCTATGAAGGTACGTTGAAAATGAGGTTTTCAAGACATATGATGTACATGATTACATCAATTGAGTACATGATGTAATCGTACTTGTATACACTTAGGTACATCATGTAAACATCGTATGTTGCGAATGATATCCCTTTCATGAGGTAGTGCGCGTATCGGGCTGGAACCAACTAAAACACTCAAATATAAAAGTTTTCACGTTTGATGTTTGTTCCATGTTTCAGAACTGCTAAACACCTGTAGTCCAAATTTCGTAATCGTGGGCTATCACTTTTTACATCAAATTGGACGCGCCTTCTTCCCGCACGTGCAAACAGATTTGAGGCATCTAGTAGGAATCAGCATAGCGCTACATCAAAAACTTTTCCGCCATGAAGTTCGCTTGGTTTAATTTACCTGTCAAGCCAACACAATGTAAAAAAAACGGTGAATAGAAATTACAAAATGCATGACAAGAATTGGCCGCCGAATTGGCCGCCGTAGTCAAAACAACACATCACCAGCTGACGTCGCTTTTGCACAAGACTTCCGACGCTCTTCATGCGCTTAGTTTTGGTTCGATCTGGAAAAAATACGAGATTTCCTCGCACTGCAGGTCATCAGAAAATCAGTTGTTCGTTTTAAAACTAATACGATTTCGTCTTCTCCTTGGCTACAAATTCGTAATTGGCAATAACCGCTAAACTGCGTTGGTTAAATATGCAATTAGTATATCTTAGTTAATTACCTGGCTAATTAGTGCATTTATTACAATAAGAGGAACCCCCAACAGCTCATACTTCCGTCCTGTAGAGGATTTCTTTTTGTTGTAAAAAAGTCTATTTTTAAGAATGCTTGAAACGTCGCTGAAGCACCCGTTATAGAGGTTGGTTATATTCTGCGCATTTCTCTGCCCCCTGATTGTTCCAGTGAATTTATCTATGGTAGAGCACCCTTTACGAAAGAGTGTCTGGTCAGTGCTAGAAGTCTAAGGCTGTCTTGATTGTATTAGTGGTCATCTAAGTAAATATCTCGTAGGCAGTGCACAGTAAGCTGATCGGTCTTTAATTTCTTAAATCGTTGACGTCCCCTTTCTTTTGTGTTAAAATGATGTAAGTATTCGTTCAAAATTCTAGTATGCTCGAGGTCATAAGGCACTGAGTAAACAAAGTGGACAATTTTTCAAGCACAATCTCACCGTGCCACCATCGTCCTTCTACACATCTGCCGTTACCTTGCACCTGGTTAGGATCTTTGCACCGCTCCGAATGCTTTCTTTACTTTCTATTTCGTCACTGGTGGGGAGTGTAGAATCTCTGTGCAAGGAAGAGATGACATAGCCGTATAGCATCCGCACCGCGTGTGAGCGGACCACAGTTGGCATCTCGATGCCAACCGGGCGAGGCAACCATATCCTCCAGTTATCGTACATCTGTCGTCCAACTATAGCGTACGCCTCGAGGCGCAGCGGCTGATCCGCAGGACCTGTCCAACACCACACAGGAAGCTTAGCACAGAAGTTCCAGTAGCACTTAGACTAATACAAACAAACACCTTCCCAAATCTCTACAGATACAGCAGGGTGCACCGAAGAACATATCGCAGCACTTATCCCTGGTGCGGCAGCCATCCTACACACTTTCACATTCCGTGGGGGTGCGGGAGCAAGCCAGAAAAGTTTGGCTGGTTTAAGCATGGCTTGAACCTAATTTGACGAGTGTAACCGGTTTTTCGCGGTTGAGCATTCGGCCAAGAGAACAGCATGGTTCGTCAGATGCTCGTTGCTCACGTCAATCGCAGATTCGCTCACTCTACTGTCGTCGGCCGCAGCCGCTGCTGTCGCTGCAAGCTTGGCACGCTTCCGCGCTTAGTAAGCACTTCGGTAACGGCCACTCTGCCTTCTCGTTGCTCGGGGGTCTCGGCCGCATATATGACACAGTTGCGTTTTTTTGTCTTCGGCGAGATAGCTTCCCGCCGAGGATGATCGCAGGATGATCGGATTCAGCCTGAAACTTGCCCCGAAGAAAAACACTGACGGCGCAGCCGCTGCCGCATGGTCCGTGGCCAGACTGAGGAACAGTCGCCGCCCCTTTAAAGCAGGTCACGTGATTGCGCGACGTGACGTCATTCAGTCGTTCGGCCGGCGGCGAGACGTAGTGTTCCTGTTTAATATGCTCCCGCAGGGAGCAGACTTGCGCGAATGTCTGCCATAATGTTCCAAGCTGTGCGGGAAAGCCACTGCTCGTGCGTACAAAGGCTGCGTTCATGGGCTCGCTGTGTAGGGCACTTGCGCTTGTTTTTTTTTATTTGCGTACAAATTGCATTCGATTGCAAGTTTTTAAATGTAACGCCGAAAACTAATCATACAGCATGGAAAAAAATCGCCAAAGGTTAACAGCAAATTGTAGTCATGACAAATTGACGAAAACGGCCTGCGAGATATTTTTTTTCTTGAACAAGTAATTTTATATAAACGAGCAGACCCGCTTCAGATGGGACAGCGTCTGTCCTGTCCTGTCTTCGTGCGTGCTCGTCTTAAGAATAAAAGAAGGGTATAGCGATGAATTACTTTTTTCACAACTAGCACCGCCGCGTGTTCTGCGCGAGTTATGTACGGAAAATATGAAATGCATCCGCCTAGAACCACAATAAAATAATTCTGCACCTTGTTGCAGGCAAGGAGACAACAACACGAATGCATTGAGCAGGCGAGTCTTAACTAAAGAAAAATTTTAAACTCAATTGGTTGCCTTAAATATATTTCAAAATGTAGTAGTAGTAGTAGTAGTAGTAGTAGTAGTAGTAGTAGTAGTAGTAAGTGTTCAATCAAAAATATAAAAAAGGAAGTTAAAAGATTTTTGCTCACCCCGGCATCTGCCATCACTGTATCGGCGGCACCTGAGCTGGGGCAGCGGAAATAAAGGATAGCAGGCAGTATGAAGAAGGGAAATGAAAGAGGTGAGGGGACACCAAGAAAGGACATAGGGAGAGGTCATATATACACTATTTACAAAGAGTCAAAATTACAAAATGTTCCCCGTTGCTTAATCCAGTGAAATGACGAATCTTTAAAGGACCTTGTAAGTACTCTTTCTCGCTGATATTAGTAGCTCACCTATTTTTTATTAAAAAGGAATATCTTTTCATCTTAGTTAATAAATTATAGTATATGATTGCGCTTAACGAGGCCTACTCCCAAAAACCACTTCAATCGCCGACGCACTTCAGCCGCCGAGCTTCCAAATGACAGTTCGTAAAACGCTTTGTCGTTTCCAGTGCGGTTGCTGCAGTTATGCGCACTGCGCGCATTCTTAGCTGAAGACTGTGTCACTCACTACCACTGCAGAACCCCAAACCTGAGGCCACAGGTGTGCGCGGAAAATGTGTGAGAAGAAGCCGACAGCGTGGGCTCACTGTGCCTGTGAAATCAGCTTCCCCACGGAAAGTTGAACGCCTGACGTCGCAAAAATGATTTGATCGCCTCTCGGCGAATGGCGTTCGGAGCGGCAAGGCAAAACAGACGCACAACTCTGCTCCCGCAGGGAGCATATAGAGGAACGCTAGCGAGACGGAGGAGCGAGCGCCGCGGCGCAGTTGTCGACTCACGTGATGGCGATTAGTGACGTCACTACCACCTGCCAGACATGCGCTGAGCCGGCTCAAGGCTGTTTAATCGGAGATTAATGACCCTGGGAAACTTGGCGTAGTAGAGCTTACGCTCTAAAACTTCAAAACTCAGCGCACGTCCTTTGAGGGCTGGGAGGTACAGCTGATCGGTGGTACCCAGGCAACAAGCACTTCTTCAGCACTGTTCGCCGTGAGACCAAGGCCAGTGCAGTCCTGGAATGAGGAAGCTACCGGCCATGCTCAAGAACGATTTTCTCTAATGGTTTCAATAAATAAATGGTTTTCGTCATCCACCATCGGATGAGAAAAAGCCTCAGGTCGATGTAATTGCATAATGGTGCTGGGGTACGGCATGGTCTCTATGACCACAGCCGACAAAGCACTACCTCACAAGAAAAGAACTTCGCCAACCTGGTGCAGAACATTTTGTCCCTATGCTCAAATTGCAACACATATGATTTATAAATATGGTAGGAGTAATATTCTTAGCATTCTTGCAAATTCATCACAAGTGTATTTCCTGTCCGCTTATTATGTTCACCATATATTAAAAATATACTAAATATATACATTAAAAATATACGATTAATACATTGAATGTATATTACCTTCGACTTGAAAAACACATACTAGTCGAATTTACCGGATGGAACTGATCAAGAACGAATTATGAAACGGCTAAACCATTAGGAGACAATCCCACAGAAAATGCGTTGTCATCAAGAAGTGTATGACATTGCAAGATCTCGTGACGGGGCCTGAACAGAAAAAATGTCGGCACACAAGAAATGCCGACAGAAATTTACGTCAGCAAAAAGAACTGCTCCGATGGACTTTATACTCGCCTTGCCATGTATATGCTCCCCGAGAGAAGACACATTCCTTTGCCCGGTGAGCCGTTGTTTGCGCAGACTGGGGGCCCGAAAATTATCGCACAAGTGTCGAAGTGGTCGCGTTCGGATCTGGGGGCTATCAAGAACCGATTTTCCAGTCGAAACTTCCGTCAGGCATTGGTCAGGAGTCGAACTGTCAACCAACAAATACATGGGCGTCTATGGCAGCCGGTCGGCCCAGCCAGCCGGGGTCCTTTTCGCTGGCATGCTCGGGCCCGGAGGTGCGCATGGCGCCCTTGGCGGTATAATGTTATAACATGTTCGCACGTAATTTAAATAAGTGGTGATTGCCTTTCTGCTAGAAGTTACCAGTAACTAAATGGACGACAGAAAGGGAGACTTTTCACTTTTCCTGGAAACGTGAGTTCGAGCACTGGGTTGTTCCAGGGCAGCTTGAAGTGTGCTGCAAATATGTTGACCCGGACTGCTCATTTGTTAGATAGTATGCTTTGAACGAATTAATTTCGCATTTACGAACGCGCACTATAAATACATTGCCAACATGCAAATGCGATTTCCCGAAACTCGGAGCAAAAGTCCGCAGTTTTCGGGCAGTCGCCACCTGTCTGATTTTCAGCAAGGCGACGAGAGATAAATAGCCACTAACTACAACAACAAAGACAGATCTCTTGTCCACTAAGCCAATCAGCGTAGCGATGGAAGGGGTGCCATGACACGACACTCTAATTGACAACGTGAAAGAAAATGGGATAACCAAAACGCTTCACTTGGGACTTGAAGAAAAATGGCTTCTTCCTCTCGATGAGAGAGCAGTTGTACATAAGCGATGTACGTAAATGTTGTAATCAATATTATCCAGGAAAGCGCTTTCTTCGGATCGAAGTAACAAATAGTCGAACTTCGTTATAACATAACGGTGAATAACAAATCAATAGATATAATGAATGAATGACGATCCCCTCTGGAAGCTCGGTCAACACGGGCTATAACGAAGCTACGGCTATAACGAAGTAATCGCCGGGCCCCTTCAACTTCGTTATAACGAAGATCAACTGTATTTACTTCCACTCGGTACAAAAATCCATGATGACACCAACGCCACCGATAAGGACACGCAACGTCTTCAGAAAACCATTGCTTTGAAAGTGTTTAGGCTGTTGTCAGATGAATCAAAGATTTAAAATAAAACACTAGTTAGCTCCTGCAAAGGGTCCAAGCCCTTTCCTCCTCGGTATGATATACAGGTTCCGGGCGAACATACACTTTCGTAATGTTTGGTTTTTTTGTTGTTTAGTTTGAAAGTCGTTACTCGCAGCTTCTGGTAGGGCTGCTGTTATCCCACGGAGCGAAGCACGAGAGCTCCGCAACCCTTTGTCAACGTGGGGAAGGATTGGAAGGCCGGGGTTTCGCAATGGGCTTAATGGGGCACGACACTTGCTAATTTCCACTCCCATGGAGACCGCGCTGCGCTGACGCCGCAGCAGGAGCCTTGGCCCCTTTTGAACACAGCCCTTAACTTCCACCGGTGTCGGAAACAGCTTGGCCGCTAATACTCTCTCAACCCGCCGGGCGCGAAGCACGGTGCCGCTTACGCGTGTAGGCCACCTAATGCCGCTAATCTCGACGCGCAAGCTTTTCCCCTCTGGCTACGAGAGCGCTTAAGTAAATAGCACACTGAGGTGAGCAAGCGGCCGGCAATAGGACGCACCTCCCGCTGAGCTTCGCTTGATGTCTTGCTGCGAAGGACGCCGCACTTTATTCAACTGTTTGGTTGCAGCCATCAGTCGTGAAGCGAGTGTTTTCAGAGAAGGACTTGGTAATTTGCATTAGATGCAGGTCTACAGTTGGGACATGCCATTTGGCAATGTGCTGCTTAATAAACGAGAGGACATTATTGCAATGCATATATTATTTTTTGTGACTTTCTTGCGCAACTAAGGTGCCCGTGGGGAAGCTTCTGAAAAAAAAAACAGGACGCATTTGGTAGGTTTTATTTAACAGTTATTTAGTATTTGCCAACTGCGGGCCCTAAGCGCCCTTTCAACTAATAAATAATAATCATCTGTCATCCACCAGTACAATGTGCATATATCTTGTGACGATTCCCGAAGGCAGCAGACGCCAAGGACACCGCAGGCGCCTTCTCAGCGGCACCCAGCTGCACGGGGGAGAGGGAAAAGATAATAAACGCTCCCCCGCTTTTCAAGGAGAGGGGCCAGTCTGACTCCCGCCAGCAACGTGTACTGTCGTTTTACGGGGCGCTCTTCCCGCGCCCTCGTTAGGGCACGTCGGTGACCCGTTTCGGCATTCGCTTCTAAGCTCACCCCTTTACAATACTATAACATATCTTAACGTAAAGTAGGCTCCGCACGTATACCCATCTCATTTTCAGGCCAAGCATAAAAATAATTCAGCCTCATAGAAAATTATCCTGAAAACATGTTTTACCATTGACCTTGCATTTAGCGTACTTGGACCAGAGCTGTCCTTGCGCTATTATAGTCCCGTCAACTATAGTGACCATTGTCCTTTTATGCCGTAGAGTATCTAGTCAGGCACGAAAGAAAGCAGGCATTCCGAGAGCGTCCTCGCCTTTTGCAACTGGTACACTGCTGCAGCCACAAAAGAGCATGTCGCCAGATGATGGCGCGAATCTCTCCCGAATGCAATGTTGTATTCTGTACTTAAAAAAAAACGAATGCTTTCACTTCTCACTAACTCTCCGGCGGTCTTATTCTGGACACTTTCAGTGATAAAAAAGGCGTTTAAGGATTCTCTCAGAGTTGTAATGAAAACGTGGCTCCTGTTCATTCGCGATTCTCGGTCGCTGGTACTTTCTTGCAAGGTCTCTTCATTCCCGTTCTGTGTCTTGTTTATCTTTCGGCTTCCTTAAATTCTGCCACTCCTATTAATCTTACTGTTCCTGCTACTACCTAGAATAATAACAAACAAATTTCAACATAGCTCGGCGAACTGAGTAGCAAGCAAATGATTACTTTCTGCTGTTACCGGGGTCAAATCATCATCATCATCAGCTTAACACCGTCCAATGCAGTACATACGCCTCTCCCACATCTCTCCAAACAACCATCTCTTGTGCCCCCCGCAGCCACTTAGTCCACGCATAGTTCCTAATATCATCCACCCCGCCTGCTTCTCTTACGTCCCCGGCTACTTTCGCCTTCTCTTAGAACACACTCTGCTACCTTAATGGACCATTATCTGTGTTGCCTTCGCATTACATTCCCTCAATACGCCAATTTCTTCTTTTTGATTTCTACTAGGGTACCATTAACGCAGTTTTGTTCGCTGAGCCTTCTAGCCCGCTCACTGCGCTGTTCTGAACTCAAACACTCTTCGCTCGCTTCCACGTTTCTGCCTCATAGGCTAGTAGCGACAAAATAGCGCTGTTATATACTTTCCTGTTATGCGTTACATATTATTTTGCTGTTTTCATTTTTTATTTTATTTCCATTATTTTCACACTCCTGGTGCAGGCCTACCAACAAAGCTTACATTCACTCACCAATTCCGACGCTTCGCTGAACCATCGTAAACTGTGGGTCCCGTCCGAGAGCGTTGATAGTTACGTTAGATTTCTTCCTTCATATTGATATTGTCACGTGGTGGTGACGCTGAAGAACACAGTAGCAATACTGTGAAAGACAAAACTAACTTTTATTGGGCGAACCTGTGCCCACAAAAGGAGGCTACACTTACAGCACAACGGTAGCGGCGAACACGGTCGGCGATCGTCGAAAATTTGATCCGCGGGTCAAGCGCGTCGGCTGTTATATAGCAGTCGTCGAATGTTCCAGACTAATCGTTGGGACACGCGTGCCTTCCACAAAGTTCTACACCATTCGCGTCAGGCGATGAAATCAGATAACATAAGGTTCGTCTACAACAGACAGCGAATAGAAGCATCGATGACTTGCCAGAAACTTCGGATAGATGCAGGCGCGTCCCGCGCTGTGCGATAACACTTGTTAGGCGGCGAAACGTGGTCGCCTGAAAACGATAAGTACACGTGTCAATATTTAGTCCTGCAGTTCTGCTTTGACTGCCTCAGTCCTCGGTATTCGTTCATATTCGGCCTCTGAGATGCATTTCAGGACAGTATTATAAATGATCGGAGATTGTTAAGGCATTCTTTATTAGGTTTTATCCAAACTCTATTAAATACAGTTTACTGGGTATACTTCCTGAAAATACGCAGTGAATAGTACTGGAAATATCGTGTCTCCTTGCTTGAAACCCTTACTAATAATTACTTTATCACTTTCCCTGTGAAGGACTATAATTGGTGTGCAAGCGGCACATAAACTTCTGAGTATCGTTCCATTCTGCAGTTCTACACTCTTGTTAAGCATTACCTGCACGACTGCTAAGTATTTCGAATGAGTAGAATGATTTCTGGTAATCTATGGAGGTTACATAAAGAGGTTAGTTATATTCTGCGCATTTTTCTATCAACTGATTTAGTGTGAGAATGTATTTTATTGTCTCTAAGATTTTGCGAACGCTATAGCGTGCTCTTTTTCACGCTGCAGAATTATTCGCAGAATTTTTGCAGAATTATTCGAGCAGAATTATTGTGCAGAATTATTAGCCTACTTCAACTATCTGATGCATATTGGTAATGACACTGCCTCCTTTTCTCTTAGTACATCAGATTTTTTTAATAACTAATTTCCTTTTGGCCGCCTTTAGGCTGGCCCTCGTTGTAACTGCCTGTTCGATGATCTCTGTGTGACACTTCCTTATGACGTTCACGTTACGCTTAAGGAACAGCTTTTACCTTCTGGCTCCGTAGTCCAGTCATGAGGTTAGTCTCATACTTTGGCGATTGCTATTTAGGTATTTCGTCTCCTGCGAGTGTTTTCCAGAATCCTGTCTGGCTTCCCTACACCTTGCTTCTATTCCGCACTCCGTAATGATCTTTGTGAGATTCGCATTCATCAATTGATAAAAAGTGTCATTGTCCGAGTTTAGACCGCAATATGCTATTCGCAAAAAATTCAAAATTATTGCAACTCCACTCTTCAGCCCTTACTGGTTGGTGCTCTTCTTCCTTGCAAGTTTCCTCCCTTCTATGTCCACATGTAGGTTAACTCGAGACCACAGCATACTGTGATCATTGCATCGCCCCGTACCGAGCACCTACACATAATCAATTGTGCCAGGATGCGTGCACAATATAAAGTCTATTTAAAATTTAGTCTCGCCATGCGGGCTCCTCTAAATCCACTTCCGGTATTCGTGTTTGTAGAAGAAGCTATTTATGATCTTTAAACTATTTCGTTCTGTGAACTGCACTAACATCTCCCATCTGCTATTCGTAAAACCTATGCAGTAGTCCCCCACTACCTAGTCGCCTCCCAGCTGCTTGTCTACATCGCACTGAAGTCATCCATGGGGACAAGGTACTGTCTCTTTACACTACTCATGGTCGAATCCACGTGTGCATAGATTCTTTCGACTATCTCAAGGTCATTGCTCGGCTGAGGTGCGTAAGGCTGTACAACCTTGAATTTGCACCTCTTATAAGCTTTCTTACAATAACTCGCACAATATTGTTAACTCTCTAGAATTCTTCGATTGAAGCTCTCGAATAAGATTGAAGGAGCTTCCAGTTACAAGTATTTAGGAGTTTGCCTTCAAGTGAACTTAACTTTCAACTATCGAATTCAGCTCACTCCGGAAGCTGCTAAAAGCTCTCTAGACCTCCTAAAACATAACCTTCGCCATGATTCCGCGCACTCGCAAAAGCTTGCTTCTACTATCTTGATTCGACCTGAAATCGTATACGCCTCAGGCATATGGAACCCGGATAAAACCTACATCACAGATAACGATCATTCTGTCCGAATCATTTTTCAGACTACTAACGCTTCTCTAGCGCCATGATGTTAAAAACTTGAGCTGTACTCGATAACCTTTCGCACCGTGGCAAGCTTGCACGCTTAACAATCTTTCACAAAATGTATCATCATTCGTTGTTTCATGACGATTTCCTCCACTCACAGGGAGAAGTCTTCCCACTCCATGACCATCCTTCCAAGATCAAGCTCATTGCGTTACTGACGTTTTCGATTGGTACGCACGCTATTACAGTTGGAAAGAACTTGATTTAAACTTGAGAAGCACCGACTTCCTATCGATGAGTAATCACAACGTGCTTCGCCTTCATTGATTGCCCTGAAGGTTCCTTCAGATCTGAGGGGGACAGGTTATTGTGGAGGCACTAGAGAGGACGGACGCTTTTCTTGAGCGGGTAATCTTCTTGCAGCATTGAGAATGAGCAGCTGCACTTCTCACTAGGCAGTGTATTTGTAGAAAGTATTTAGTAGACCTCACTGTGTAGCTGGCGGAAAATTAAGCTTTTAATATCCGTCGTACATTACTGAATTAAACATCGAGTGATACAAGACTGCCGCTAAAATGCGCTGTACAAGTGCTAAACTTCATAATGACGCCTCCAAGAAATGTTTGCATGGTTTCTAAACGTGTATATTTTCCTGGTTTTCGACATTGAGTTAACTGAACTCCCAATACTGAAATGCAAATGGATAACCCTGTACAAGTTCCAGACATTAGAGGGGAGCAACAATATGGCTTCTTTTCTTCAAGAGTCGTTTGGAGGACGCGACTGCAGACTGGAGGAAGTTTCAAAGCAGACTAGGGCTAGTTTCAAGACTCATAATAAATGTGAGCTATAGACGATGCTGCTCCCCACTGAATCACCCGTACAAGGGAAGATATTCGCCCATCGATCCAGATGTCACAGGTGCGAGGGGGGGGGGGGGTGCAGAGTACTGACACAGGTACAGCTCTGTTCCAGAAGAATGGTGAGTTGTGCGAGTTGGATGTAGTTCATTTTGGCGGTAAAATTCAGCGCGGAAGGACGAATGACACAGAAAGGGGACAAAACAAGGGCTGTCTCGCAAGTATGTCTTATTAAGAAGGAACGCAAAAATTTATACATATACAGAAAAACGACATAGGTGCGATAGGTACGAAGTACACAGATAGCGACGAGGGCAGTATCACCTCCAACGTTCAAAAACCTGCTCAACACTGTGCAGAGTGCACCAAGAAAAACAAAGAGGTATGCAAAGCTGATTTAAAAAAAACCACCGTGTTGTACTGGCATCGAGACAAGCGCACTAGAGAGATAATCGAGGCATATTTCATCGAAAAGAAAGAAAGATGTCTGTGTGAGCACTCCCGCGGTCGCATTATACGATAGTGAGATAGGTTTTTAGATGCTCTTGATGTACCACCTTTTTTGTTTGATCTGTGACACAGTGCATTCGGGTTTCTGAACTTTGGAGGTGATAGTGCCCTCGTCGCTATCTGTGTACTTCGCACTTATCGCACCTATGTCGTTTTTCTGTATATGTATATATTTTTGCGTTCCTTCCTTATAAATCTTAGTTGCGAGACAGCGCTTGTTTTGTCCCCTTTCTGTCCTTCGTCCATTCGCGCTGAATTTTACCGCCAAAATGAACACCTCTGTTCAATGCATCCATTGTTTTTTTGATAATCCCTATGACTGTGTCCAGAAATTTGGTTACTGCAATCTTGAACTCGTGTAATGCTTCTCTGAACTGCTCGCCGAATATCTCCGCTAGAAAAGCATGTTTTTCGTGGGCCTCATTTCTCGCGAAAGGTCGGAAAACTGAGGCTTTTGCCGCAAATATACCTATCAACATCGGAGCAAAAAAACTTTCATAATTGCGCAAAGAAAATATTTTTTTATTCCCCAGTGTTTGACTTTTTCTCTTATTTGGCAAGTTATATAATGCTACGCCACCTAGTAAAACAATGCAAAACTACGCTGAATTTATCACGTGGGCTGCTTCTGAGAATGCAACTCTGTTGACCAATGCTCAAAAAAAGTTTACACCACGGACGGCTGTCAAAAACAGAATATTTAATTTTCCTCCAAAAGTGTTGCAGTGCGGAGGCTCACATGCACGTGTACGTATTGAGAAAGGTGACGATGAGTTTCTTTTTTTTTGTCCGTATTGCTATCGATCGTACGAGCGGATAATCTTTCATCCAGCTCTTAAGCAATCCTTCCAGCTTGACGCCTCTGTGAGGGATTAGGAGTGTAAGACACAAAGTATCGTTGTTTTTTTTCACATCTCACCTAAGCACAAGGCTGCTCTAGACAGGGCTTTATCGAAACAAGTATCAATTCTTATGCTACAAGGCTGCACCAGCTTTCGAAATATTTCAGACAGCTATGGCTGAATAATCGAATGAAAACTGAGACTTGGAAAAGAAACAAATATTTACATAATTTGAAACATTTACGTGAAGAAACGAAGAGATACGACAGCGAGAAGCACTGCAGTGCCAAAGGATTTACAAAACACGAAGTAAAGCCAAACATTGCATCACGCACAGTTTGAGAAGAGAAAAAAGAACCTAGATTCGTGCATTTACCACGCCTCTCTTTTCAGGAATGTAGAGCATTCGGGATCTTTTTGGAAAGCAATGTTTACAGCTTAGTTTTTCTATTATTTTAATGAAATAAACATACAAATAAGAATAATATCCGTTAGGTGCTTACTAGGGAAGGCATCCTGCCTACGGGTGTTACTTGCTGTGGAAATAAGCTGTAACTTTGGGGTAAAATATCGTATTGCTCTGTAGTTAACAATAAGAGCGTTTAAGAAAGTGATAAATAAGTACAATATCTATTTTTATACAACTGAAGAAGTACAACGTCCCCTTATGCGCTCTTAAGCAAGCTGCAAGTCTCTCATGATAATCTCTCGTTTAGCTAACCCGAGAAAGATTTGCTTCATTGTGATCCTTGAAATTTTTTAGACGACCTGCTGAAGCCTTGTAAGCTTTAACCAAAACACAAACTAGGAAGCCAATAGCATAACCGAAGTTCGTTTCGTGTCTTTCAGTTTTTCCACTGGAAACTGATGCGTTCGTGCCTATTGCTAAATAGGAACTCAGCCCCAGGAATTAACTGGGCTTGCGCACGCCGCATCTCCTGCCTGTAAGTCACTGATTATTGCCAACCTACTGTATTTAGTTAATTTCCAATAATTTGTATGTTTAATGGAGTGCGCGTTTTTGATACCTTCACATTCTGTCCGCGCAAAAATGTGTATTCGGAATAAAAGCAGAACTCGGATCCTGTAAAGAACTACCCTATTAATTGCAGCATAGTCGGATTGCAGTGCATATATAGAACGCGAATTCTAAATCAGAAATGACCTTGCGTCCTGTCTAAAAGAAAGTATGCACTCAAATTCTGGAAACAATACGTTGCCTTTATCATGCAATGCGTACCCAAGCAGAGCGGGGTAAAGAAAAATCTTTTTTTTTTGCTTTAATACGCTGCTTGTTTGCCTTTAAAAGTAATGCAATTTGAAGGCGGCTAAGCTCAGGTGCCGGCCGGAAAAGAAAGTTAAGCAGAATGCTCTTATACTTCCTTTGTTCCTTCATCGGCACCTTGTAAAGGTAGGAGTGAAAGTTTCGTTTCCGTTCTTGTTTCGCTGACTTCATCGGACATTGTGTACACCGTCTTTTTATGAACCACGAATCAGGCTAATAGTAACGTGCTTAGACGCTATTTTGACAAACCTGGTGTTCTTTAATTGTGCACTGAAATTATAACTCAGACATTAGTCCTCCAAAGCAATACACCCGCCGGGGGCGAGACTGACTGCTAGAATTCGTTTTTAGGAGAGGACAGTGTTGATGGTGATGGATAATGATGGCGATGGATTTTTATGGCGCAAGGGCATCTATGGTCAAAGAGCACCAAGGCACAAGGTCTTCTTCTCAAGGTGGGGTGAAAGACCCATTTTCCAAGCATTTCACCTTAAAGAAGCCGAGCACCAGACCAGGGGAAAGCTTGTACCCATTGTATCACCGGTGGGTACCCGGCGGCACTGGGGATCGAACCCCGCACATCCCGCATGCAAGGCGGATGCTCAACCACTCGGCTACCGCTGCGGTCAGAGGACAGCGTTAGTCAGTAAGCCACGGTCACAGAGGGTAGCGCAACGGGTGCATCACGGGAGCGTGTTGCGGCGTCAGTGTTCCCGTCAGTCTGATTTCGTCCTGTCTTTTTCATGCGCTACGTTGCTTTCAACAGCGATAAACCACCTCTCCTTGCAGCATGCTTTGCTGACCTGTTTTCAACCTCGTTATACGGTGATGCCGGCTTTCGACATCTTTCGTGGTGAAATCGGTCTCCGCCACAGCACCTGATTTTATTGCTGCCGCCACCTCTACGGAGAGACAAGCAGGGTACCTCGGTCCTCGGCCCCTGATGTACGCCCTCTTGAAGTCCGCTGCCATTCAGCTCCAGCGAACCCATCTGTGCAGCTCAGTCAGAGAGGGAACGGCGAGGGTTAAGGCGGCGTCGTCGACGTCACCAAGATCATGTTGTTCTCCATCATGTAGCAATGCTGTGCGGGCAAACAGCCTCCGGGGAATGAAGCTCGCCACCCCGATTGATACCTTTTGCTCGTGTTGCCACGAAGCACAAGCAGCAAGAGCAAATCCAATCTTCCTCCCCTCCCTCCAGGCCTATTTGAGGTGTCCATCAAGAAGTGAGACAGTTATTGCGCCTTTTCTTTCCTCAAAACAGAATCACCATTTATTTTTCAATGCTCAAAGCGCTGATGTTAAGGAAAGCTGCGAAAGCCTTTCTTTGCACGGCTGTGTCTGTTTGCAAGGGGGAAGGCTTGGCTCTCCCGCGCCCCGCTGTTCTGCGATCTCGTTACTTCAGTGCACCGAAACAATATTTTCCCTCATCGGTCGCGAGGGTGACAAGGCGGAATAAAGATGGCGCTTGGCGCAGCGTCGCTTAGCATAGCGACTGAAGCGTTAGTTGCGCGCTTTTTCTACCAGGCTTTCAGGGAATCAGACAGCGCAGAGAGTAGCACAGTTAGTTATAGTTTAGCTGTCTTTCAGTGCCCTCAGCCTCCTGCACGTTGTGCTGGTTACCTCGGTCTCTCGAGAAGAACGGCTGAGGCAGCCGTTATTACTTCGTTGCCTCAATCGGTGCTGCGAAAAATAATTAACCAGCGCAAGTTTTGCTCTAAGAGCTGTCAGTCAAAAGTAAAGGTTGGTTTAACTCTTAGTTCTGTCAGTGGATCTCTTATAATGAACGCCCAAAGGGAAGCTTACAAGGGATTGGTAGTGAGATAAGTCGGATACGCAAGACCAGAGACAGCTATGAGAGAGCGTTGTCGCGTGGTAAGGAGTGCGGGTGCTCTAATGTGCGGTTCTTAGCTTTTATGTTGGTACATTAAGCGCACTATTAGGTAAAACGCGAACAATGTAGCTGCAAGTACTTAATGCATATAATAAATGTAGCTGTACTGGTATGAAGAAATGACACACCGGGCCAAATTGCGCGAGTTAAATCTACTGCCTCTACTTTTGTAATTCTGTTGACCGCCTGAAGCTTGTCTCTCTTGCCCTCTTCGAAGGAATGCACTGCAGCGCAAAATAATTATTAATCATTCCGTCGATATCAGGGATTTTTCTCCTGTTAATAGCACAGACGAAAACAATCCTCTTCTGCCTGTTCTTTTTGTATGGTCACTGGTAAGCCTGCGCCCGAATTAACGAAGCATAAACAGGCGCCGAAGTGGTTAGCGAGAAAAACATCTTTGTCGGAATTCTCCTACTTTCGCCCCATTTAATTTTTTTCTGTAGATTCGACCCTCATCGCTGCGGGACCTCATTCGCGTTGCGCAGACCACTTACAGCCACCTGTCGGTATGGCACGGAAGCGGACTTCTCGAGGGCACGGCCAAGTAGGCTTCGATCCACCCGTGGCGAGTGCTTCTATAAATGAAAAAAAGAAATGGTATATATTAGGGATTCAGCACGAATGCCTAGTAAACCATGCTTTCCACTTATAGTTTGACGCCACATTAATATTCAGATCAATCATTCCAAAATTTTTGAGCGTGTCCAAGGTGCACCAGCACTCACGATGGATGGCGCGTGAGCGTTGTAAGTTGTCATACTTTTGTGGGTGCTTTTGCGCTGCTTGCCTGAAGCTGAAGAGCCAGGCAACCCAAAATGAGGGCTTACAATGCGTTCACCAATGTATTTCCGACACTCATCAAAGTAGCTATGCTTTACACTGATCCCCTGACGTATTAAAGAGGTTCCCACGTCAGATATGAGTCGTGCAGCACATCGCACCTAAATTTCAGTGGCTCAACCATGGAGGAACCCTGGTGGAGGCGAAGGGGTAAGAGAACAAGAGGTGAGAACTCTTGAGAGTATATTGGGAGCCTAGGTAGCTGTTACGGTCCTTACCGTCGATACCAATAAGATGCAGCAGTTCTCAGAGGCGGGGTTTCCTTATGGACATGTCTTGTTAACCCGAGCGCTAATGGGAAAGGAACTTCGACAGGGCGTTCCGCTCGCCTCTCCTAAGTTTTCCTTCCGCGGGTCAAGAAAAGCTGCATTTTCTCCGGAAGCGCTTTCCCGCAGTGGCCACAGAGGTTGAGGAAGGATCATTCTCAGAACTACCACATAACGTCGCTGGAGTTCACCACTACTCCGCCCTGTAAACGGCACATGACTCGAACACACAGAGAACATCCAAATCCTGGCGACTG
This sequence comes from Amblyomma americanum, assembly GCA_030143305.2. Classification (NCBI taxonomy): domain Eukaryota; kingdom Metazoa; phylum Arthropoda; class Arachnida; order Ixodida; family Ixodidae; genus Amblyomma; species Amblyomma americanum. The sequence continues at coordinate 50,511 of JARKHS020025928.1, read as the reverse complement.
TTTGACAGCTAAACCGAATTGAACCGAAGTTAAATGGCACCACCGGCCTACGTACATGATTTTTTTTCTCATAACACGTGAAGTTTTAAGAAGAAAAAACTCACAGGACGGCTGCGACTGTTCAAAGCGATTTTTAGCCACAGCTGCTTAGCCGTCTACCTTAGCGGATATTTTGAAGTAGAAAAGACACTGTAACCTCATATCGCGCTAGTGTTGTGGTCAAATGATCCACCCCTGCACTGGCAGGCGGCTGTTCTAAACAGAGCCAGCCGCAGGGTTATACGACTCAGGTTGACCGTGACATAAAGTCACGTGATATTAATGTCATGTGACAGTATCACGTGACACGAATCTGAGGCGGCTGCGATATTAACGCACCCACTGGTTACGCCGACGGCGACGAGAAAGCCAGGGACGGGTGCCTAACAGCTCTCGTTGTAAAACAAGAGAGAAAACAGGGTAGAGACAAGAAGCGGCAAAACCAAAGAACTAAGCATTGTCTTTCATTTTTTTCTTTCTTGCTATGATCTCTTCGTTTCTCGCGTACACAATTTTTTTTTTCACTACCGGCCATTCGATTGTCAAATAATATTTTGTACTCGCACCAATACGTCTCCTGTTTGGTTGTTTAACAAGCAACGTCACCTGCTCTTTTTCTGTACTGATTTTGAACTAAGAAGATCACTTGCGATGTGTTCCCCTTTTTAACATATGGATAATATGTGTGTGGAATATATATGAAACGTGCAGTGGAAAAAGAAAGGACGAACAACAAATTATTTCTGATTTTTATTCTAATCTTGGGCCATTGTGAATGTGTAGTAGTCACTCTGCGGAATCAGCCACCTTTGCTGTGGCGGCAGCGCGTAGTTTCTCCAGCGCCGAGTTTCTCCAGCGCGGAGTTTTTCCAGCGCGGAGTTTCTCCAGCGCGGACCATGTGGGCTGCACACTGAGGTCCGTGTGGGCCAGACAGTAAGCGTGTACGTGGAGTACACGTTGCTTACACTTGGAGTACACGATGTACCACTTTCAGTTCTTCACCGCTATGGACGGCGAAGGCCTGCGAAATGTTTGTATTTATTTTTACACTTTCAGCACTGGTCAGCATGTCGATTGAATTGCACAACCAGGTCTGGGGTGCGCCTTGAGCTCGGTTACCAGAACCGACAAACGCACTCCGTCAACAGAACAGGACTTGACCACCCTGGTGGCCAAGTCCTGATCTAACTGAAAAGTTAGCGAGGCCGATTCTAGGATGTTTGCGACGTGTACAATTGTATTATTTGGCTCCCGTGTTCGTTACCACACAGTGCAGTGATTAAATGAGCTTATGTAATATTCTCAGAGGGCGTTTTAGGCCTCAGCAAGGCGGAAATTTTGGCGAGTTGGTAAGTGTTCATTTTCGCTCTCAGCGCAACACGAACGGGACACAAGACGAAGGACTAGGACAAACACTATCAACTGGGTTTTTATTGAAGAACGAAAAGCGTATAAATACAAACAGTGAACTACTTATCAATCAACAAAAGTTATCTGGAAGGCACGTGGGAGGTCAGATAGCTCAATTCCCTCTCGGATAACGTTATGAAAGGGCTGCTGATACATGTTGCGCCGTTGTGGTAAATATAAAAGGAATCCATTACCTCGCGTGTTCCGACGTAACAATAAATTAACACGCGAGATAATGGAAGCTTTTTATATATACCACAACGGCGCAAAATGTATCAGCAGCCCTTCCATAACGTTATACGAGAGGGAATATAGCTTCCTGACCTCCCACGTGCCTTCCAGGTAACTTTTGTTGATTGATAAGTAGTTCAGTGTTTGTATTTATACGCTTTTCGTTCTTCAATAAAAAACCAGTTGATAGTCAGCGCCTGTTTGTGCTAGTCCTTCGTCTTGTGTCCCCGTTCGTGTTGCGCTGAGAGCGAAAATGAGCGTTTTAGGGCCCCTTTAGGTGAGGAATTCTGTGCTATTTTTGCTCGGCTTGCTACCTTGGTATTGTGGCGCGTGGAGTTGTTTTGTGGATGGGATATTTTTTAAAGTTCGCGAGGCACCCGCCGTGGTGGCTCAGTGGTTAGCGCGCTCGTCTACTGATCCGGAGTACCCAGGTTCAAACCCGATCGCGGCGGCCGCGTATTGATGGAGGCGAAACGCAAAGGCGCCCGTGTGCTGTGCGATGTCAGAGCACGTTAAAGATCCCCAGGTGGTCGAAATTATTCCGCAGCCCTCCGGTACGGCACATATTTGTTCCTTTCTTCCCTCACTCCCTCCTGTGTCCTTTCCTCTTACGGCGTGGTTCAGGTGTCCGCCGATATGTGAGACAGATATATGCTGCTCCATTTCCTTTCCCCAGAAACCAATCCAATTCAAGTTGGCGAGGCGTTTCCGCCGGCATTTCTTACCGGCGCCCTCCTTCGTTTCACGCTTCTGCGTATGTCGCAGAAGAGATGACTATTACTTAATTTGTTTCCTGCGTCACGCAGCTATAAAGGCCAGCGGCCGCTCAGCCGCGTCGCCGCAGCATGTTAGGAAGCTCACCCTCCCAGCCTCCGTCCCCCTCCCCCGGTGACTTCCCGCGTAGGTTGGGACCGTTGGAAGAGCGCTGATCTTTCAGCGTGTAAAAGTGACGAGAGAGACAAAAAGGCTCGAAAGGGCTGAAAATGAAGTTCTGTTTACAGGTAACTGAGCGATACATTACCCTTGACACATTAGTGGTGCCGGCGAGGTCTTCTCCTGTCGACCTCAGCATATAATAATTAATGTAACTCCGCTTCTAACAAGGGCATAAATAAAAATTCTTTCTGTGGGATATTTCTGAAGCGGCGTCCTTTAACACACGAGGCTTAGCGCAACTATATTGGAAACTATTTTTAGAGCACCTTTAAGTGTACGAATGCTACCATGAATCGGCCGCCGCCGTGGCTCAGTGGTTATGGCGCTCGGCTGCTGACCCGAAAGACGCGGGTTCGATACCGGCCGCGGCGGTCGCTTTTCGAGTGGAGCCGAAATGCTAGAGGCGCATGTACTGTGCGATGTCAGTGCACGTTGAAGAACCCCAGGTGGTCGAAATTGCCGGAGCCCTTCGCTGCGGCGTCCCTCGATAGCCGGAGTCGCTTCGGGACGTTAAACCTTCAGAAACCAAACTAAAACCAAGCTACCATAAAGTGCGTTCTAAATAATGGCGTTACTTTTAAAAGAAAACAAAACGATGAAAATTTTGATTTCTTATCATTTCGCGTTAAACGTGTCGGTTTACTGCATACACGCGAAACCATCGCTGGCGATAGCAGCGCCATGAGTGCTTGGCGCGAAGGTATATAATTCTTTATGGCAGTGAAACCTGTCGTCTAGCGGCGGCCCAACTTCTTGTAGTTCCATCAAGATTATGAAACCAAAAGGTCATAGTCGCAGCGCAGCTGTCTACCTAGGTGATTAAGAGCGTGCATTTCAAGATGAGATGCGTATGCAGGGAAGCTGCAATCGTCGCAAGTGCTCTTCGCATAAGTGCTTACCAAGGGAACGCGAATGATACTGGACACCCCCCCCACTTCCTGAGAATTCCCGCGAGGAGATATGGCAGCCAAGAGATTGGAACTGTCTGCTACAATTTCGCGAAAGTAGTGGTCAATCTGCATAACGCCCAAGTCTCAATCGGCAAAAAAGGGGTGTTTTCCTTTTCCTTTGGCCTTCAACGAATTGAAGAGATCCCCTGGGGCGCAACACACAAGTCCGCCTATTAACAGGAAAGAACTTAGGCGGTTGAAATCATACGAACTCTTATTGGTAGCAGTGCTCATGAAATTAGCTCGGTATGTAGCAAGGTAATTTTCTATATGCAGATTATTCAATATTAGTAGGCAGCAGCTTCTTTTTCGTGCTTGCTTTTATTAGGCTGTAGCGGTATATGTTAAATGAACTGAGAATGTTAAGTGAAGTGAGAAGACTTATGTACCTATCACTCTAGATAGGGCATCCCTTGAGACGCGAGGCCGCAAGTAAAGTAAAAACTGGCTCAAATTCAAATTTCAACTGCAACTTATTGATGAGGGTCGCCAATGCAAACTAATGCGTTATTACTTTGCACTTTACGAAGTCTTGCGTTTAAACAAATTCACTCTTAAAATCTTCAGAGCTAAGCAAAATCTTATATCACAAAATGTTTTGTGTTCCTAGGAAATTAGAAATGTCGTGGTTTCTGGAAGGTTTACTTTTTTTCCTCGTATTGAAGGAAACTAACGAAGTTCTTAATAAGAGCAAGGTTCAATCCGCCAGCAGCGCTATGGTCTTGAATAATACTTCATAAATTGAGTACATCTTCCCAACGGCCAGAAAAGATGCATTTTTTGGCACAGGGAATCCTAAACTGGCACTCCTGTCGTGAACATCTCGGATACAGCGTGTTTTCATGACAGCGCGAAAAATACCGTTCTCCTTAAGACCGAAGCAATATTACTTCGGTTGTTGCTGGTACCAACCGTTCCATTAATTTCTCAAATAAAAAATCCTTTCAGTTAGCTTTTATTTCTTCAAGCAAGTGATTTATTTATTGCTTGAGTTGACTTGAATCAATGTAAAGTTTTTGTATATGATATACATAGTGTTTTGAATAACTTCATCACAAAAGTAGTACACCAATGCACATTTTGCACATACTATAGAGATCAAAAATACACCACCCACGACTACAGCCACAGGAGCGCCTGCGGGGCCGCACCGCGGCGCTGCTATCTCCATCGAGCTCGAGTTCCTACGTACTCCCTATCGGCTTAAGTTGACAGCAAAAAGCGTCCCATTGTTGTGAAAATTTTTTAATAGAGCTGATGATGTAGGAATTTTGGATATTCTAGAGACTCGCCTTGACACCTTTAGGGCTGAGGAGAATGTAAATGTGTTATGGTGCATGTTTAAATCTTCGAGCATGTGATCTGCCGAGCTTTGACAGAATTTTTGGAGTCGACCCATTTCTTGTGTGATCAGCAACATGGACTTAGGCGCAGCTTATATACCGTCTCACACCTGATAACCACTTGCCATAATTTTTTTTATTGCAGTTAACAACAAACAACAAATGGACGCTGTTTCTCTTGACTTCGCAAAGGCCTTTCATAAGGTACCGCACACTAAACTGATAGGAAAGCTTCACACTGCCGGAATCATTCCTAACATTATTGACCTTATTAGAGCCTACTTAGAAGACAAACATCAATATGTTCATGTTGGCGATGAGTACTCTGATGTACTTCCGGTTTCATCTGGTGTTTCTCAAGAATCAGTTCTTGGGCCTATCCTATATTTAATCTATGTAAATATGTATGTATGTATGTATGTATGTATGTATGTATGTATGTATGTATGTATGTATGTATGTATGTATGTATGTATGTATGTATGTATGTATGTATGTATGTATGTATGTATGTATGTATGTATGTATGTATGTATGTATGTATGTATGTATGTATGTATGTATGTATGTATGTATGTATGTATGTATGTATGTATGTATGTATGTATGTATGTATGTATGTATGTATGTATGTATGTATGTATGTATGTATGTGGATGATTCCGAAGTTAGAGTTAAACTATTTGATGATGACTGCGTTTTATACTTCTTAGTTAACTCCACAGCCGACCAAATTAAGCTTAACAGTAACCGGCAAAAGATCTCAAACTGGCGCAACCAGCGGGGTATGTTTCTTAATGTTAGTAAATGTTTGGTACTTAGAATTTGTAAAACGAAAGCTGCTCTTGCTCATCCATGTTGTATAGCTGGCGTACCACTTCCAGAATCCTCGTCTGTAAAATACCTTGGGGTTCAGATAACTAATCGCCTAAACTGGGATGCCCACATCGACATTACCTGCGGGAAAGCTCTGAAGACTATATGGTGTTTGAGGCGTAAACTGCCGAAGGCGCCAAAATACGTAAAACTGGCAGCGTATAAGGCTGGAATATGCCTGTTGTTTATGGGACCCATTTACAGCCAAGAATATTTCCAAATTAGAAACAGTGCAAAGGATATCGCCGCCCGTTTCAGTTGCAACAGATACAAACGAACAGATAGTGTAACAGCTATGATCAATTCTGTTGGCCTAGAATCTTTCCAGACAAGGCACACTGAAACTAGGTTGAAATTTCTGCACCTAATATATAATAATCTGATTAAAATAAACACTCACGACACTCGCCGGCACCAGCGTCAACGGCTACAAGAATCAATGCGGATCATGGCCAGAACTACATCGTCATCGAGGCACCAATGCTATTTGCATCAAGCCATGGTTCTGTGACGTCATCAGGAAGCCTGGCTATAAAGACTGCACCACTACCGGACATCTTCAGTGGGCGTGGCGAAAGGGCCGAGCAAAGGACGCTCACCATGCGTTTTGCTTTCACCCTTCAGGTTAGTTATAGTTCTTGTCTACGGAGCGATAACCGATTTCTCATTGTTGTGCCGCGCCCACAGAAGTGCTTGAGTATTGCATATGACTGTTTTTGTGTTTTGAAATTACTTGTTTGCGGAGACGTGGAAGAAAATCCTGGACCAGCAATAGAGGAAATGCTTCAGACTCTTGTAGATGGTCAGCAGTCTATTAGGTCAGACATAGCTGACTTGAAAGCACGACTGGAGAACACAGAGACACTAATACACAGCTTTGGTGTGCGTTTGACAGACCTCGAGAGCAAAGTAAACGCGATGCAGGGAAAGATTATCTCGAACGAGGGAGTTAACTCAGCTTTAACAGACATACAGGTGACTCTCCAATCGCAGCATGCAAAATTAGTCGATCTGGAAGATAGAAGTCGCAGATCGAACTTAATTGTTTTCGGAATCGCAGATATACCTGACGAAACAGAAACCGACTTAAGAAATAAAGTTATAACAGAAACATTCGAGCATAAACTGGGCGTTACCTGTTCGTCTGTCGCTCGTATTCATAGACTTGGAAAGCCTAAACCAAATCGACCAATTATTCTTTCTTTCCAAGATTTCCGAGAGAAGCAAGCCGTCTTGTTAAACGCAAAAAAAACTGAAGGGAACAAACACTTATATTCAGCAGGATTATTGCGCAGACACGTTAAGGAAACGCAAGTTGCTTTGGGACAGCTCTAAACGTGAAAGAGGCGCTAAGGAAAAGGTGTCACTTGCATATGATAAACTTAGAATCGGCGACAAGACCTTTCTTTGGGATGACGCGTTGAACACCAGAAAAGAGCTGCCGAAACCGAAAAGGTTATCTTCTTCTAGCTAGCAGTCCGAGCCTTGCCAGCTACGCTTGCTGTCTCTAAATGCTCGCAGTATCGTAAATAAAGCAGATAAGCTTGAAAATCTTTTGTTGCTGTATGCCCCCCATCTTTGTGTTATCACTGAAACTTGGTTGAACGAGTGGATTCATGACGATGAAATAGTTCCACCAGCTTATCAGTTGTATAGAAGAGATAGAGGCTCTCGGGGCGGCGGTGTAGCAGTCATCGCGAAAAAGGGAATTAACATAGACGTTCTTGATCAAATCCACAATCACGAAAGTTTATTCTTAAGAGTGGTGTGGTCGGGAGTGACTTTTGTTCTTCTCACGGTTTACCGCTGTCCTGATTCAAAAGACGATTACATGATTCAGTTATATGATGATGTTGTAAAGCTGCAAGGTAAAAATTTAATAATCACTGGAGACTTCAATTTGCCAAGTATTAATTGGAACGACCTTAATTATGGATGCTCCACTTCTTCGGACGCGCTACTGGACATTATGCTTTCTCTTAACCTGGATCAAGTAGTAAAAGTAAACACAAGAGAGAATTCAATCCTTGACCTTCTGTTCGTTAGTGAAATTTTTTGCAGTGGAAATGTATCCGTTGAGAGTGGAATTTCAGATCATGAACTAATTTTTTTCACGTGGGCTAGGGCTCTTGATAAGCAGAAAAACACTTCTGCAGAAAACTTAGTTAAGGATTTTAATCCAGCCAATGATGTGGAAATAATAGACTATTTGGATACTCACCTTTGCGTTCCGGTGACTAACGTTGCAAGCGCATGGAAGTTGTTTCGTAATACTGTCACATACTGTGTAGAAAATTTTATTCCATTAAAAAGAGTGCGTAAACGTCGCTCAAACCCATGGATTACGAGAGAGATAATTCACTGTGGGCGCAAAATAAAACGAATGCGGAAGAAAGCTAAGACAGGAAGTGAGCGGCTAAAACTTCTGAAGAATAATTTATTGACAATGATTAAGAAAGCCAGAAATAATTTTTTCAGTTACAGGTTGGAGGAGTTCATTAAAAGTGACCCTTCAAAATTCTGGCGATTTCTTGGGCAAACTAAAACAGACGTTTCGAAAATAAAAGTCGCTGGCAGAACACTGACTGACCCCTGTAGTATAGCAGAAAGTTTTAATCGCTACTTTCAAAGTGTATTCTCGGAACCGGATGAATTTGTGCATAGATCACCCGCATCTGTTTCTTCACAAGAAATTGTAATCACGCGCGAGGGTGTTCTGGCGATGGTTTTGAATGTCAATACCAGGAAATCTGGTGGACCTGATGGCATTCCTAATTTGTTTCTGAGACGCTATGCAGAGCAGGTTTCTGGATTCCTTACGGATCTTTTTAACTTATCAATGTGTTCATGTGATATACCAGATGACTGGCGAAAGGCACGCATTGTTCCTATACATAAAAAAAGGGAGTCGCCTATTAGTAACGAACTATCGCCCAGTTTCTATCACTAGTCAATGTTGTAAGATGTTGGAGCATGTTATAGCAAGTTACCTTCCGAAATTCCTTGCTGAACAAAACACACTTTCCCCTTACCAGCATGGTTTCAGAAAAGGCCTGTCTACTGTCACACAGTTGGTCTCAACAGTTCATGAATTTTTGAGTATTCTTGACACTTCTGGACAGTTAGATGTGTTGTTTTTAGATTTCTGTAAGGCCTTTGACAAAGTGCCTCATGGTAAATTATTGTTGAAGTTGCAGCGCCTTGGTCTTCCATCTGACATAATAGGATGGATTTATGCTTATCTTAAAGACAGACAACAATTTGTTCAAATTAAAAATTACTCATCCGGCATGCTTTCTGTTACCTCCGGAGTTCCCCAGGGAAGTGTTCTCGGACCATTGTTATTTTTACTTTATATAAATGACTTAGTAGATGTTTTACCAGGTGATGTTTCAATCAGGTTATTCGCAGACGATTGTGTTGTTTTTAAAAAGATCTCGAGCACGGAAGACCACACTTCTCTACAGGCTGCCTTGAATGCTATTGATCTTTGGTGTCAAGAGTGGGGCATGGAATTAAACGGGGAAAAAACTGTTCTGCTCCGCGTTACAAGAAAGAAACACCCCAGCATATTCACATACGAAATAGGCAAGACTGTGATCTCTGTAGTTGATAAATATAAGTATCTAGGAATAACCCTCACAAATAATCTATCATGGTCCATTCATATCACAGATATTTGTGCTTCCGCTTTTCAAAAATTATGCTTTTTAAAACGAAAGCTTGAAAATGCTCCCGTTAGAACAAAACTTTTAGCCTATGACACATGCATAAGATCGAGACTGGAATACGCGTCGGTGCTGTGGGATCCCTACACCAAAAAGGACATAGAAAAATTGGAACGCATTCAAAGAAAAGCAGTGAGGTTTATATTTGGAAAATATAGAAGACTAGATTCTCCTTCACTACTCATGCAACAACATAAAATTCCAACATTAGCAATATGCCGGAAAATAAATCGACTGCTGCTCCTTCATAAATTTTTGTCAAGTAAAGTCCCGTTTAAACTTCCAGATTGCATTCAGAAAGCTACCACCAGGCGAACAAGGCACACTACTCAATACACACTGGCTCCGATTTTTGCAAAAACCAATTCTTACCAGAACAGTTTTTTCCCCAAAACAGTGAATGAATGGAACAAACTACCACCGAGCATTTTTGAATCGAATAACTTTCTATCAGAACTGGAAAGTCTTTTTTTTTCCCAGGTAAAGGCGCCTTGATTGCACTGTATTCTTGTACTGTACCATGTCATTTTCTCACTCTTTCTATATTAATGCCTCTTTACGTTGTACTTTTGTATCTTGGACTGATGTCCTTTTTCTTGTATAGTTTTGTTCCAAATTTTATTGTGGACAAGTATTCATTTGGTGCCAGACTTACTGGTGTTGAATTTCTGGACATTTTTCTTTTGTTTGTGTAGCCTTTTTACTTTGCATTCTTTGTAAAATGCCCCTCCTGCTAGGGCCAAAGCATTGGCCTGCAGTATGGTTAAATAAATAAATAAATATTATTCCTGTTTCGCGAGCAAGTACGCGTTATAAAAATGGCAAAATGCTACAAGAATTTCGTGCATAATCTAATACAGTTAAACACTCATTTTTTATCAAATCGATTGCAGAGTGGAATGATTAATTGCTGATGTGTATAGTGAATAGCCCGAATGTAGAAATGTTTGTTAATAATTTTAGAGCCTTGTTTATTTTTTACTTGTATATGTGTTCACCCCTGCTCGGAGTCATGCGACTCCGCAGTATCAAATAAATAAATAAATAAAGTACCTACAGTTACGCGTAATCCTTGTGAGTTGCCGCATAAAGCATCCAAGATATACGGCAAAGCCCCACTTCGCATTTGCAGGCGACGCTATACGGCGTAACTCGGACGAGGAAATCACCCAGCGATTTCCTCCGGCAATCTCATTCGGCATATTTTACCGCGGACGCTGCTAATTTATGTAATTATACGGAGTGAAACACTCGGAAAGCTTGTCTCGTTCTGCGGCAACGCCGCATAACTTGGATGCCTTCTTAGGCAAAGTGGCGACAATCTTAACCCTCACTTTCAGTCTGGCGCGTCAGACGCTTGATAAATTTCAAGTGTGGAGTTCGGCTGCCCCGCGCCTGAGGGTCAGTGCGAAGGAGTGCGCCTCTTTCGAGAGCCTTTCAGCGCCTGCTCGCCGGCTCCAGCAGGCGCCCATACGGCCGTTCGGGTAAGCCCACGGCACACATTCCCGGGAAGTGCCCGAGTTTGGTTCGGACTCTATGTTTACACGCTCCTCGCACCCGCGTACGCCGCGCCCCTGCCTGGCGCTTGGATGGGAGATCCACGAGCATTCAGGCTCTCGAAAAAATTACGATGGACACTTAAGCCCTTTACGTGCTGTGAATGCGAAAGCATGACTGGAAGTTGGGCATTCACAACAAAGTGTTGTCTACTTGACCGATCTGTAATCGAAGACACCCTAAAGGCCATTGGATTAAAGGTCTTTATCATTTCCTTTGCACCTGTACATTACCAGAAAGTCATTTACCATTATCATTACTCTTGTGACCTATACCTTTATCGATATCCAGGGTTAAATAATTGGCTTTCTATCTATTACCGTTAGCTATAGCTTACTAAACTACATATATAGTTAGCTGTAGTTAGCTATAGATAGCTATAGGTAGCTGTAGCTGCAGATATTAAAGTATTGCTAGCAAACTATAGCTAAGTATAGCTAATAAAGTATAACTAGGCGTTCGACCTTTCAGTGCCAACGAGAGCAACCATTAAGAGTACGCCGAATTCCATTTGAGAAGTTTGCTTCGAAAAACAGGACAGTAGCTATGACATGCAACCAACAGCTAGCTGGCTGTTGAGCAGGAGCTAACACTGAGAGAAAGGAGAAAATTACCGGAGCAGGGAAGTCAGCGACATAGTGGCCAAAATTCGTGCTTTCGCACTGATTCGAGTGTAGTAAACATGTTGTCATTTTTTTTTCGTTCTACAACGCTATTGCGAGTGTGGCGGCGTCTTAACGTTATCGAGAGTACATACTGGTCTCAATAATATCAACACCAACCATCACAGATATGCTCGCCAAGTATGTCGATGCCGAACACAAGACCTGGGACGTCATACTGCCTTACATCGTCTTCGCCTACAACACCGCAGTGCACGAGGCCACCCAGATGACGCCTTTTAGGCTCGTCCATGGCAGGGAGGCCACGACCACGCTAGACGTCATGCTGCCGAACGTTACCGAAGAACAGAACATCCATCGATATCGCCACCTACCTTCGACGCGCAGAAGAAGGCCGAAGACTTGCCCGATTACGGATCAAAGATCAGCAGCGGTCCGACGCCAGACGCTACAACCTACGAAGAAGCAACGCGCAATACAAGTGAGGAGACCGAGTCTGGGTTTGGACGCCCGTTTGCCGCCACGGATTGAGGGAAAAGCTTTTTCGCCGCTATTTCGGCCGTACAAGGTTCTTCGTCGGCTAGGTGAACTGGATTATGAAGTCATCCCTGACGCAATGACTGCATCCCAGCGACGCCGCGTACGACCAGAAGTTGTCCATGTAGTCCGTCTGAAGCCGTATTATGCGCGCTAAAAGACGTTGCATTTCCATACTCTATTTTCGCAAGATCCGTTTTATCTCTTACTAGTCGCATTATTTGTTTTAATGCATCGGGTCGATTATTCTTTGAGAGGGGAGTAATGCCGCGAACATCTGCAGTGTTTGTTCATTCTTCAAATCTGCCGCCACACAACTTTATCGCTTTCTTTGCGACGCAAGACGCGACTAGATTTATCTCGATTTATCGCAGCCAGGCAGTGCTGATTCTACGTTGTTTCGGGATGTTCTAGTAACTTTGCACGCTTTATCTCGAAAGTTCGCTATCAGCTTTAAATTGAGCACGGCCAAGAGCGGCGGGCATTCTGTTCGACGACCGCCCAGCACGCTTGTTGCTACGTCACCACCGAGTGATTCAGGCCATTGTGGGCGCAAGTCAGCCCAAATAAAGAGTTTTGTTTAGAAGCCATTTTGGCTGTCTTTCTGATCTCCGGATTGCAGTCGCCACTTCGTGACAATATTTCATTTGTCACTCGCCTGTTGCTGTGCCCTCTCCGTATGCAAGACGCCCTCCGATAACGGCTCCAGAGCGATTAATCTTTTTTGGTCATAGTCACAAGTATTTGTGTTTTTCTTAGCTTCTTGAGTAATTTACGCAGTCGCCGCCGCGGTGGCTGAGCGGTTATGGCGCTCAGCGGCTGACTCGAAAGACGCGGGTTCGATCCCAGCCGCGGCGGTAGAATTTCGATGGAGGGCGAAAAATTCTAGAGGCCCGTGTGCTGTGCGATGTCAGTGGACGTTAAAGAACCCCAGGTAGTCGAACTTTCCGAAGCACTTCAATACGGCGTTTCTTATAGCCTGAGTCACTTTGGGACGTTAAACCCCTATAAACCAAACCAATTTATGCAGTCATAGATAACTGATTAAGATGAGACACTTTAGTATCATTTGCTAAACTTATCCCCTCTCTATTCTCCTTCATAGTAACCCCTTGACAAAACGGCCGCTTAACAAGGAATTGCGCATTAAACCAACGGCGTCATAGCGTCCGATCCCAATAACTTCCCGCAAAAAAGTTTCGAGAAATAACACAGCTTCTCGAATACGCTGTGAATGCAAAACTCCGGCGTGAAATCTTCGGAGAAATCGTGTGCACTTGGAATCCGAGACCTGTTGAGGCCGGCAGGCTGGTAGAGTTGGTGCATCATGACAAGAATTAATTTTAAACAGTGCTATACAACAGGACCAGACATAAGACACAAGCATAGCGCTGAACTTAGTAGTTTATTAGAACATAGGAACAATTTATACATTCCAACATAGGCGCACATGCGCACTGCATTATATTGATGCTCATATTACAAAAAGGCACAACATTCACACGTGTTGTGCCCGCCTTCCATGCTACACTTAGTGAACAAGGTCATTTCATTTCAGACAAAACTAGAGACGTTTCGCTAACGCATTCATTTGATTTTCTGATGATACGGAAGGCTTCAGCGACTACGCTGGTCGTTTTGTCATTATGAAAAAATAATATCTCAGTTTCAGTGTCACAGCGCTAATCTACTTTTCGCGAAGCGCCTTTTGTCTTGAAAATGAGTCGTAAGGCTCTTGTCCCCTTCTTCAATTGACTCTTGCACCCTGGAACACAGTACCGTTTACCAAAATCAGTTCAGGAGTCCCATCTTACAAAGTTGGAGCCACTGACTACCACCGAACTCACGAAACTTGTTAGCTGCTGGGCCACCGTCTCCCTGCTGCATGCCAGTCTGTGAGAAGTGTGATGTCTTCATGCTCACGATTGGCCTTAAAAAAAATGCCTTTGGCAACAAGAATCTGGTGGGTGAGAGTTGTCTTTGAAATTACCTTGCAAAAAGAGAGAGAGATAAAAAACAAGAAGGAAAAGCATAGAGGTTAATTAGGGCACGTCCAGTATGCTACCTTGTTATCAACGGGGTAATTTATCACTAGAGTCTTGATTAGGGCTTGTTCGTCAGAATGCGTAATAATAAGAAGCAGCGCGAATAGACAAGGACGAACACAAGATCTGTCCTTAATATTATGCATTCTGACCAACAAGCCCAAACCAAGACTCTAGTTCTAGTTTCTTCTGCTGTGGGCTCTTTCCTTTCCCCCTTGAGAAAAATCAGCGCCAGTCCTGTTGTCTTGTGCCGGTGCCTGTCTATTCGCGCTGTTTCTTATGATTGTAATGTAGGACGCACAATCTAGCCTTCAAAAGTAACGATAAAACTTTCACTGAATCAAAGAACATTGAAAAATCGCTGCATTTTCCCTTGCAGACATCTACCCCTCTGTCGAATAAAGATTTTTCCGCACGCCAGCAGTGCCTTGTATACGACACCCGTACTGCAACGAACGAAAAGGCCTTCGCATTTCAATATGCAAGTGCTGTCACTTTTGTGCTTTAGATTTTGGGACACAGCCGCGGCAAATTTCCAGGAGAGAAAATACCACTAAAACTCCACATGATCCTGCAACCGTGTTTAGGCAATGATAAATGCCATTGATGTTTGGTACGGCAACAGGCCGGAGACTATAGCATCTCGTTTGCCAGTGACACTTACGTTCTACCATCTTCACCTACTAAACAGTATGTCTGCACTGGACGTAAAGTTATTTGCGGTAGCCCGCAGCTTTTAATTCTGGACTGCCAGCTGCAAACTAGTGGCGACGAGTTGCGCACTAACTTAAAGTTCAGAGTTCTTGTTCTTGCGTCTTCTTTAAATGCGCCGAAGAATATGCTCTCAATTCATTTGGGAGGTTTTCTTGGGTTGCATCGAATTGCGGGACGGTCGATCGCATTTTTCAGCGTAGGCATGACGTTCATAATGTTTGATACTTTCTGACTGTCGTAAAGTGTGCGGAGCGTGATGCCGCCTTGCATAGATATTTCTTTTCTCATATTGCCATATCGCGATCTCTGCGCCCCGAGCTTCCTAATCTCCCCGCTATAATTACATGCCAAAGTGCATTACCTCGGTTAACACGTATATACTCAAAAGCATCACCCCCCCCCCACCCCCCAAGTGGTCCACGTTGTTTACGTGAGCTAAGACCCGTGACGTCCGCCTATGTTGTTTCCAGTCTCATTAGTTGGAAATAGAAAGCAGACCCTTTTCGTTAAAGTATGCCAAGCCAATGCTTCAGTAAACGTTACAGAAGGGCTCTTGAAAAACTACATGTAACCTCTTAACCTCTGTTGAGGTTATTCTGCAGAAATTATTCGGAGTGAATTATTCAAGCAGTGGGCGTGGTAATTTAACGCGTGACGGTGTCAAGTTGTGAAACACAAAAGTGCGTTAGCGAAAGCACGTGTGACCAAAACTTTTTGCTAAGCCCGGAGAAATTTTCAATTGTGACACAATTTACTGCCGCTTGCTTTGTAGCTTCCAGAAAGGCGCGGAATTTTAAGTAGAAGGAATCGGAAAGATGAAAAAGTTCCCTGGCTTCCGCTCCTTTGTTTCTATGAATATGCCACGTGTCGGAAAACAGACTGAGCTGGAATATTTAGAAGATTATTTCTCACATCGCCTTTGTGCGAACTAGGCTCTCAGTGGTTGCCATTATATGGAGCGCAAAAATTGGGAGGTCGTTTCTTTCCAGGGGCCAGGCTCTACGAAGCGTGGAAACCTCACAGACAAAGGTTTCATCAGAAATGTACTAAGCTCCGCGTTCTCCAGTCACAGTACAGAAGTCGTCCATTGTTTGGAAACAAACAAGGTCTCCTCTGCTCATGAGTACGGAAACACCTACAAAAGCGCTCATTATGAGTCGAGAACAAAAGGCAAGGCCGCCGTTGTGTGTACTTATGAATACAGAAAATGCAACAAGGCGAACTAAAAACTGGGACTTCTTCATTTTAGTTTACATGTCCGGCTATAAACAGATGACACGTTCTGGGGATAAACGCATGTCAGAATAAAATAATTTCAACGTAAAGCGCCCCCAGGATGTGTAATTTGACTAAGATGAAGAACGCTGAATCAATTCAAACCTGTAGCCAACCATACCAGTAGCCCTTTTGATAAAGAAGTTGAGTGAATAGGGATAAGCGTTAAACGTTAAATCCCATAAAACCAAACCTATCCAAACCTTTCCTTCTGGCAGTTCATCGATTCTCCCTGACCATGCCAACTTGTTAGTTTTCCCGTCCTGGTGAGTTTAGCCTTTGAAAGACAGAGACGGCCATCCGTTGATTAGTGTGGATTTTTAAAACACCAATGACGGAGGATAAAAAAGCTCTGTAGATTCTTTTCTAGCCGTTTGTATGGCCGCGCCAAACATGACCAAGAGTTAATACTCCCTGACCTAAAACCCAATTGAACTAGAGCCTAGTGGCCCATTGTTGTAGTTCAATGTACCACGAATTGAGAGCAAACCAAGTGTCAGCCACTCGGAGTGTTCACGCGGAAAAACAGCTGCGACACCTGCTACAGTAGTGGCACTCATGGCGGTTGGAAAACTATTTGTACATTAGATAGTACTACTTATTCTTAGCATATAAAGTCTACGTTAATCGCTACCGCCCCCTATGAGTTATCAGCGTCATCGTTCACCCGAATATGCGACAGCACCAACGTCCAGAACACAGAAAGCCTCGTCACCGTGAGCCGCGGAGCAAATAAAAGGAATCCCCTGACTTACTCTATCCGCTATTGCACGCAACCATAATACCTTCGGAAAGATAGTAGTAACGTTCGGGAGTGTTGAACTCTGTGCTTAAGTATACTTCCTATCTCCATAATTGTGGAGCCAAATACGCCACTAAGATAAAAAATTGGAAAATTGGTTTTTGGGGAAAGGAAATGGCACAATATCTGTCTCACATATCGGCGACACCTAACCGCGCCGTAAGAAAAGGGATAAAGGACGGAGTGTAAGAAGAAAGGAAAAAATATGTGAAGTAGTGGAGGGCTCGGAATAATTTCGACCACTTGGGTATCGTTAACGTGCACTTACATCGCACACCACACGGGCGCCTTTTGCGTTTAATAATAATAACAATACTAATAATTGGTTTTGGGGGAAAGGAATTGGTGCAGTATCTGTCTCATATATCGTTGGACACGTGAACCGCGCCGTAAGGGAAGAGATAAAGGAGGGAGAGAAAGAAGAAAAGAAGAAAGAGGTGCCGTAGTGGAGGGCTCCGGAATAATTTTGACCATCTGGGCATCTTTAACGTGCACTGACATCGCACAGCACACGGGCGCCTTAGCGTTTTGCCTCCATAAAAACGCAGCCGCCGCGGTCGGGTTCGAACCCGGGAACTTCGGATCAGTAGCTGAGAGCCCTAACCACTGAGCCACCGCGGCGGGTACGTTGTTCAACGCTAGCGTCATATTTTTTTTTTCCATATATATCTGTGCGGTCCAAGAAGTGAACAGGTGTCGGTAACTTTGACGCTGTAAGCACGCGCGCTTCATTGTCAAAACATGTTTGAGATCGCTACAGTAAGTTACATAAAGAGGGCAGTCACATCATTTTTGTCTAATTTCGAAGGGATGGTTTGATGCCGCAAAAAAAAAATAGGAAGTGGTACGTTGCTACAACGCACTGAATAGGCTGTTTCATAGCAGCTCCACGACTTAGGGAAGCCAGCTTTGGCCCATAATAAGTATTACAAATACTTGATAATTGATCTAAGGCAAGTAACTAATTAAGTTCAATCAAAGAAATAGTCTCAATCCCGGCACGGGATTGCAAATAATATGTCGCTGAATTTGCTCGATTTCCGATGAGCCTCTTTTTATTCAAGCCTTGGCTGAAACTACGCAATGCAGCCTGTACATTGCGCTAGCGATGTGCGCTAACGGTGCATGAGACAGCTAGAAAAATTACAGGCTTGCACTAAAGTCTGCTTAAGAGCGGTGTGCGAAATCCTTTCCCTTTCCTTTGTCTCTTCGTTTTTCATATTTATTTTGTTTATTTTTATTATGTTTTTTTACTTTCGCTTTATTGTTATTTTTATTCTCATTTTTATTTTATTCTTCTTTTGTTATTATCTTCTTATTTCTTGTTTTTCCTTGTTTTTCATTTTATTACATATACGCTGATTATGAACTATTGCTTCATTGACTTTTACGTTTTTGTTTTATTTACCATACAACTTGTGATAGTTCTTGCGGACAGCTTCCGTCCACAAACTTCTGTCTACAACTTCCGTCTCCACGCCACTCATGAGCCCAGAAAGGCTTACGCCTTTATAATAATGTAGGTTGATTTCATATCCGCAAGGGATTCGTGTGTAAGGCGCTCTATGGCTAAGGAGTTTTGTTGTGGGCGGATTGACGTCGAAAACCTAATTCACAGGTCAATTTGCGCTACAAAAGCCGAGCGCCAGGCCAGGTTAAAGCTTGCACCGTTTTGTAAAATCAGAAAGCCCGGCGGCACATACACTGCATGCAGCATCGCAGACAAACGTCCTGAGCAGTTGTAAGCGAGAACCAGGGACTACGCCCACCAGGAGCGATTTCAGATTCACCGTTCCTGAAAAGAAAATTTCTGCACCACCATCACCACCAAGGCGTGTAGACGCGTCACCTGCCAGCGTTTGCTTTAGAGCGCTGGCGGACATCAACCTCCGCACAGCGGATGACATCAAACACTCATTGCAGCTACACACACAATTGTTGCGAATCTCTGGAAACAGGAGCGCCCCTCACTCGGCGTCACCGATATTGCACCATACTCTAAATAATATGCATACTTTTAATGCATGTGCACCTAGAAGTGAATGTGGTCCACATAATTCGTGATTTCTCATAATAAAAATCTAAGCTAGCACCTATGATGCAATTTTAATGACCGGGCTCTGACTCACTTCGGTCAGTGATAGGTTTTCTTCAGTACTCAGGGGATATCAGACTATTCGAATGCGAATCGAGTGCGGATAGTTAGCTTCGAATATATACTTAAAGCGGCTCTGAAACGCCTTCCGAGGAGAGCACATTAACTCACTTAATCACTGCACTGTGTTGCCATGAGAACCAGAGCCAAATAATACTCTTCTACACGCAGCAGACGACCCACAATCACGCGTCAAAGTTGGCGAGCCCTTCCCGGCGACTTTTTCATGCTCGCACCCTCCTCCGTCCCCCGCATCTGCGTAGACAAGGTGAGAGGTGGCCATTGGTTAGATTCTTTCAGACGTCAGGCAGCTACGTGGCCGCGGCCAATAAGCCGCTTATCTCCGGCGGGTCGGGAAGCTCCGCTCCCAGAGGGGGGTCGGCGAAGGAGCGCCTACCTTCCAGCGTGCAAAAAGTGACGAGAGGAGAGGGAAAGGCGCGAAGACGCTGAAATTCAAATTTTGACTTCAGATAACTCCGCTTCTACAAAGCGCATTTAAAAAATCCTTGCTGGACACTATTCGTGAAGCGGCGTGCTTCAATATCCCAGGCATGCCGGAACTTTATTAGAGCCCCCTTCACATCCCCTTTAAGCATCAAATAAAACACCAGAAGTGCATTTATTGCGAATTACGCTTTTGTTTTCTAAAAATAGAGGCATTATTTCTTTATGAATGTATTCTAAAGGTCTTAACCCCAAGGGCATGGCTCAAATTAGTCATATTTTATTTTACAATGAAATCGTTGCTAATGAGAACACCATGAATATCTATCTCTTCGTGGTTAACAAAAAGGCCCGATGCAGGTGAGAAAAAGATTTTTACAGACTGGGGCCCTACAGTTACGTTCTCAAAAAAAAGTTGCCCGAATTTACCCTCGCATAAAAGAACATTAGCATATCATACGCTTTTGTGTACGAAGTATTGTCGTGTAAAAGATACATTATGCGAAAATTTTATTACCTGAGGAGCGCATGCCTCCGTCGAGGCACCGTAGAGTTTCTCAATGCGTTTGGCGTAACCCGATTAACTGTGCCCGCGAACACAACAAATGCTTATGAATGCTCACTGCGGAATATTTGATTTCTCTGCATATCCGTTTTCTTGATGCTATTCAAAATACCTGGCAGTATGAGCTTTCTACCATTCATAAGTTTTGAATATTTGTAGCACACCAATGTTCTTTTTTAAACGGTTGCTTGGTTTTCAAAAGACCACAATGACATTGATTCTGTGAAGAGTTCACCCAGTGTATGCAGTTTTGTCCCAAGCCGTAATGAGAAAGAGAGAACGACAAACCTTTTCAATCAACAGTGAAGTGCCAACAGCGTCTGTGAAAGATTTACCTTCACGTGCACGAATAGCTATTCACTCACATTGTTCCTGGCTGAGGTAGCGATAAAATCGGTACGAGGTTTGGGATAGTTTTTTGCACTGCACCTGTAGAACTACACATGAATGATGATGGCACAGTTTTTGAAAAGCTACTGCTTCAGTAAACTGTGGGCAGAATAATTGATCACCTGCTACCTGATGATGCTTTGTGAAGTGCGACATGTTATTAGTATCTTCCGCTGTAAATTAGCTGAATCACATAATGTCTCTAACAGCCTAAAAGGCCCGGAAAACCAGAAAGAAACAAAAGGCGACACGGGACTGTACTAAATAGTCGAAATGATGTAAGCTCGTTAGCTTAACAACCCCATGAACTAGTGTTTCCCTGGGCGAACTCACTGTTTGTTTCAACAACCAAAAATCAAAAATCTTGTAAGCTGCCTTCACTAAACCCGATTTCACTTATCTTTTGTTTGCTCGAATCCTGTACTCTCCGACTGAAGAATTATTTATGAACAGATCGGAAATATTCATTCGATAAACTCTTTTCTAATACGTTTGTTTTATTTCATGTAAAATGACTATAAACTGGAAACATGGTAGGATGGATTTTATATAAGTAGAAGGACGGAGCCGCCCGTAACAGTGCAGATGTGTTCGTCCCTCCTGAGTAATTCTTGAGAGAAACTAGAGGAGAAGAAAACAATAATCACCTTTATAACTTTGGCTTTGGTTTATAATGAGCCACCGAGAAAAAGCTTCGCAATAAATAGCATTCAGTAAAGTTTCATTTTAATATAGTGAGGTAGACGTTTAAAGTTCCCTGGACACTCCTGCACTGTGCTCGGCTACGTACCAGGGGAGATGCTTTGCTTGGATATCAGATTCGCCACTACTGTGCGCAGCAGAAGCAGCGAACGCAATACGACCTATTGCGCACTTCCAGACGGATCCGGTATTGCACGAAAGGCATCCTCCTTTAACACTTCACTGTCGTGCAATCCTTGAATAAGCTGTTGCTCCCAATCACAGTACTACCACGGAATAAACTCAAGCAATACGGAGGTTCTTGGCCAGAATAGTTTTTTTTTTATTTCCCAGGCAAGCCTTTTTCCAGGTCGCAGAAGTTGTGAGAGTATGGGTGTCTAATAAGGAGTAGGCGCCCGACGGTGCGCGTGTGTCGGTGTGTACCCACTGCAGTGACCCGGGGTCCGGGCCAGATCTTCACAATGTTTAGTTCCGCGAAGGGCCTCTTTTGACACGCGCTAATTGCGGCCAGGTGAGAAGACACTGCCCGTCCACCAGTTTCAATACTTACAGTGGAGCGAGGTGGCGACGGACGTTGCCTCAGGGCCAAATAAGACGTTTGTTCTTTAAGAACAAAAACCTCTTCGAAAAGTCGCCCTAATGAGCTCACCAGCCGCCGTCCCAACCACTGCTCGTCAATGCCCTTGTCTAAGTGATTTGTATTTATTTATTTTTTCCTATCCAACCACTCTCCGTGCAAACGGTTTTCCTGATAAAACGGTGAAAGAAAAACTGCAAAAGAGGGCACTTTTTTTCCGCCCCTGACTTCGCCTTTGACGCTAATGAAAGTTGTATGGCGGCCTGGAACGTTTTTTCTGGGCGTGGGCGGCTACATTGGGATCGCTTTGTAAGAGGAAACTTCTTTATATCGAAACTTTTCACCCGCTTCCAGGCAATAATTATACGGCGCAACCTCCGGCGCTTTAACTGCGTTAATGAGATTTTCAGAAAGAAACATCGTATCTCAGATAAAGGCTGCTAAAGTGCTCTGCTCCCAGTACAAAACTATTTCGCTGACGCTCAGAAAGCCAGGTGCTTCGAGCGTGAACTGGTTAGGAAAACTGGCAAACTTTAGTACCAATTCATTTTAACGAATCTTTTGGCACTACCGTTGAAACTGCGCTATACTTATAATATTTATGGTTACAAGGCAGTGTCCACCAGTAGTCAACATAAAACACTTTCCTCTACACCCCAGTAAAACCGGTTTACCTTTCGGGTTTAGCATCGAGCATTAATTTTTAATGCTAAGTGCCAATAAGCAGTGACTTGGAGTTTGTTGTTTTATTTAGCAATGATTGCAATCTGCGCTGATTTGTGAAGGCCAACTAAGCGAGAAAGCTACATTCACTTTGGCGCTTGTAAGCTGGCAAGGGAGGTTTCTGCCGGAAATACACATTTGTTTGTTTTGTGTCCGAAATTGTTTCCAAAACGAGCAAAATAAGTACAAATGCAACTTCATTCCATTAACTGGTTTCAGGAATCTGCTAATGGCTTGTGTGGCTTCTTCGCTTAGACAAACTACTCCCGAGAAAACCAACCCAACTTTTCTCGGGAGACGAAGACCCCTAGTAACCGCGCTCTCGCGAACTGCCTTTCTAGTCTCGAAATCGTAATTCGAGCTCTGGGAATCTTTTCGCTTCGCTGTCTAAGCTGCACGAGCATGTCTTCATTTAGGAGATGTCGAGATTTAAGAGACAGCAAAGGAATTCAATACCTCGTTTATCGATCCCCAAGCGGCTTCTTTGTGTTAGCCGCGAAGACTCAGAGTGCGTTTCCCGGAAATGTTCATTCTCAGGTCCCGTTGGGACGGAGAGACTCTGTAGAAGTTCTTAAGGAGGTTCGAAAGACGACGTCCATTGCTTTTAAACTTAGCTCACTAAGAGGGCTAAGTTCATTTGGAGAAACTTCTTCCTGTACAGCTCGAGGAAAAGCTAACGCTTCCGCTAATTAATACACACAGAAGTGCCCAGATATCTTCTCTATCCAGATTCGCAGATCTTCCCAAGCAATACACCGATCATACCTAGCAATACTGGGCAAAACCATCTATGAGGGGGAAACCGTTTATAAACGCAATTCTTCATATGGTGTAAAATTTCACTACAACCATCAATATATCCGCAGATCACCCGACGACAGACTTGCAGTTTTACTTTTTCTATTAACGTTTTTTCTGTCGTCAAAAGCGTTCCCAATCGGCTTTCTATGGCAGTCTTAGCTGTTCGGTGCTATCGCTGGAAACGCTTGAAAGATTTTTGCTACATTCCAGAATAATGGGTCATTACCTTCAATATTTCCATAACAGTGTCTTACAATTTTCTAATTTCATAATTGCAGCCAGAGAAAGCTTGAGCGACTTGCTTGAGCGAGAGTATCAGCATCAGTTCGCTGATATATTCCGCACTGCGATCGCTACCGTATTCGGGGTAGCTAATCGCCAGAAACTCTGGACAGGCGCATTTTTTCAACGGGATGTTGCTCATGAACGCTTTTTCTTCGCATATGGCACGATTGCACCATAACAATAAAGATATCCGCTATAGTTTTCTGCTATAAGGTTCCCATTTTCCGGACCTCGTTGTCCATTGTCCAATTAACGCACCACATTACTCTTCTTCAGTACTCGTAGCCATGATGGGAGCGCAGGGCAAACTGAAATCAAGATTTTTCTACGCTTCAGAAGGTTCGACCATTCCCACCAGTATACCCATAACAGCATTTTACAATATTCCACTGCTGCGTGACAATTATTCCCAAAAATACACCCAATCGATTTCATTTGGCAGTTTTAACTACTCTGCGCGAACGCAAGGAAAACATTAAAAGCAAAGATTCTGCTACTCGTCGGAAGGTTAGACCATTCCCAACAAGATTTTCTCAACAATGTCTTGCAGTTTTTCACAGCTGCCTCAGAATAAAAGTAATGTAAAAGGAAGCTTGGCTTGAGTGAGCCCCGGAGAAAATAAAAGGAATCCCCTGACTTACTCTATCCGCTATTGCATGCAACCATAATACCTTCGGAAAGATAGTAGTAACGTTCTGGAGTGTTGAACTCTGTGCTTCAATATACTTCCTATCTCCATAATTGTGGAGCCAAATATGCCACTACGATAAAGAATTGGAAAATTGGTTTTTGGGGAAAGGAAATGGCACAATATCTGTCTCACATATCGGCGGACACCTAACCGCGCCGTAAGGAAAGGGATAAAGGAGGGAGTGTAAGAAGAAAGGAAAAAAGATGTGAAGTAGTGGAGGGCTCGGAATAATTTCGACCACTTGGGTATCGTTAACGTGCACTGACATCGCACACCACACGGGCGCCTTTTGCGTTTAATAATAATAACAATACTAATAATTGGTTTTTCGGGAAAGGAATTGGCGCAGTATCTGTCTCATATATCGTTGGACACGTGCAAAGCACCGTAAGGGAAGGGATAAAGGAGGGAGTGAAAGAAGAAAGGAAGAAAGAGGTGCCGTAGTGGAGGGCTCCGGAATAACTTCGACCACCTGGGGATCTTTAACGTGCACTCACATCGCACAGCACACGGGCGCCTTAGCGTATTTTTTGCGTTTCGCATATATCGAAACCCTGCCGCCGCTGGTGGGTTCAAACCCGGGAACTAAATTTGCCAAATGCGCATTTTTGCCACCCAATTTGCGTGACAGCAATTAATGAAAACGAGAATCGCCGTGTTTCCGTCTTATTAGCAATTAACAGCAGCCACAGTCGGACCAAATGCAAGTCATTGGGAAAACCTTTTGGAAACCTTAACGGAGGTACAGCATCATAAGTACGAATAGCTGCCTCGAAACACGCAGCTGCCGCTCATAAATAATAATAACAATAATTGTTTTTTGGGGGAAAGGAAATGGCGCAGTATCTGTCTCATATATCTTTGGACACCTTAACCGCGCCATAAGGGAAGGGATAAAGAAGGGAGTGAAAGAAGAAAGGAAGAATAGGTGCCGTAGTGGAGGGCTCCGGAATAATTTTGACCCCCTGGGGATCTTTAACGTGCACTGACATCGCACAGCACACGGGCGCCTTAGCGTTTTTCCTCCATAAAAACGCAGCCGCCGCGGTCGGGTTCGAACCCGGGAACTCCGGATCAGTACTCATAAATAGGAAAATTCGCATTTTTGTATGAGCAGCACTGAGTAAAACTGGCTTGGTTTTGTTTGTGGTGGTTTAACGCCCCAAAGCGACTCAGGCTATGAGGGACGCCGTAGTGAAGGGCACCGGATAATTTCGACCACCTGCAATTCTTTAACGTGCACTGAAATCACACAGTTCACGGGTCCCTAGCATTACGCCTCCATTGAAATTCAACCGCCGCGGCCGGGATCGAACCCGCGACATCCGGGTCAGCAGCCGAGCGCCATAGCCACTGAGCCACCGCGGCGACTTTAGTAAAATTGGATCAGAATATAAATTAAACGAGAACCGCGGAGCAAAGAATGTGAAGCACCTCTTAATGCAAGCTGTGTACTGCATTTCCGTTTTCTCGATCAGGAAAACACGGCGTTATAAAGCAGCAACAATGTCCGCTTCCTCTCACAAACCGCGAGCTGAGAAGTGCTATTGGTACCGGGCAGTAGGCAAAAATGGAGAAAAAGGGCGCGTGGGAGGGCGAACATCCCATGCTATAGGAAACCTTTCGGCACTGTTCGTGCAAAGCACAGGTGAAACTTTTTGCCGCAATCATGCCCCTCAGTAGTTTCTATTTCTGGTCACGTAGCTTCCGGCGTTTCTTTTGTTGATATCCGAGGATGTGCTGGAAATGATCGCTATTAGAGACGTTTAGTATAGCGTACGCAGACATACGCAAAGCGCAGACATACGCATCTATAGCGTACGCTATAGAATAGCGTGCTTCGTACTGCGCATGCGCTAAACGCTGTTCCAAACCGAGGTTTAGCGTACGTGCGCGTTACGTACGCAATTTCTCGAATTTAGGGTGCGTGCTCTTGCGTACGCTGGGAAAAATAGCGTTGTCAAGATGGCGGCGTCCACGTCCCCCGCTTCGGAGAGAATTCGTCAATGTTATTGGGCTTTGAGGCATATTCATTGCTTTAAATGGCACATGTGATATTCGCTTTGCCTCGCCTCGCCAACAGCATAAAGAAAGAGGAATAAACTTGCCCAGTTTTAGATTCTGTGTAACGATTCCGCAGCTCTTAACCCTAACAAGATAGAACCGACTGTGGATTGCCTTGATTTGGATTCTTAAGGAAATGTAGTCACAGCCTTGGCAAAAGTAGCCGTTTCGGCGGTTAGCTGGTCCATCAAAGACTAGCCACCAAGCCCGTCGCAGCAACGCTGCGTCGCAATGCTCGTAGCACGTGTGTGCGTTGACATCGTGGTCGTACTTCTCAGATGGCAGCCACCGTGTTGACAGAGCAAAAAATTTCCGCTCCTCGCCTGCGACTTAGATTCGCAGACGATTTAGCGCCTGGATGCATAGAGTCTGCGTTGCTGTTCACGCTCGCGCATCATCACGGCTTCGATGTCGTCCCAGCTTAAAAACGCTAGGCAGTAGGGGTCCGAAAGGATGCTAGTACACGCTATGACGTTATTAAGAACCTCGCTCGGCTCGGTTACCTAAAAAAAGTCAGGCCCTACCTCCACTGTGCAGAGCACGAACCATTTGGCCACGCAACCGGCTATCTGCGTGATGCGACTTGGATAACCTTGGCCATGCCTTGGCTAAATAGAAAAAACATCGTCGCAACATGTTTTCACAATTTAACACCAGATGGCGCCACTGCAACCTACGCTATCATTGCGTTCAGACTGGCATACGATAAACTAAAGGTGGTCGTGCGACCTCCTCTGTTACCTCCCGCTAAATGCTTGCGTATAGCGTACGCAAGCGGTCATACGCTATACTAAATGTCTATTATTTCGAGCTCTTTGAGGGTATTTGTCCTAGAGTCTTCTGACATGTATACCGTCGCTTTAGCGACCTGCCTTTTCTGGTGATAAAGATTACACCCGCCGCTGTGGCTCAGTGGTTAGGGCGCTCGGCTTGAACCCGACCGCGGCGACGGCTGCGTTTTTATGGCGGCAAACGCTAAGGCGCCCGTGTGCTGTGCGATATCAGTGCACGTTGATCCCCAGGTGGTCGAAATTATTCCGGAGCCCTCCACTACGGCACCTCTCCTTCGTTTATTCTTTCACTCCCTCCTTTATCCCTTCCCTTACGGCGCGGTTCAGGTGTCCAACGATATATGAGACAGATACTGCTCCATTTCCTTTCCCCAAAAACCAATTATTATTAAAGATTGCTAGAATGAGTTCTCGGCACGTGTTAATACTCGTTCGCGTCAATGGCAAGTGGGAGTGGAGAAAGGATGCAAACATGTCACATTTCACCCTTTATTTGGTTCGTAGAATCAGGCTTCGAGGGCTGATTGTCCTGTTTTGATAACATGCGGATAAAAAAAAGTGGTAGGATTTTAACGTAGTTGAACCGAATATACGTGCAAGAGCGTGTGTTTAGCCTGTTTTTGCTGGGTCGTCTGAACGTCTTGCGACGATATTAATTCGATGGTAGTACTAGTTGATAAAGACGATCACGCGCAATGCACAGCATTTGTGTGTGTTAAAGATAGCACAGCGCTCACGTACACAGGCCAGCAAAGCTGATATGTTCGCGCCTCCGAGGGTTCAAAACCCAGTTGCAGCAATATTAATTTTATTTATTCATGATTAGGCTTCAGCGATGAAGCGGCTTTTCCAGCTTTCGTCGTTTAGTAGAGCTCCTGCTTTAAAATACCACCGGAACTTTCGTTACCTATGTCCTCACAGCAGATTTAAAATGTTCTCTATACAGTTAAGTTAGCGTTTCCGTTGATATTCAGTGTTCTTGGCGCTTCTCGAGAGTTTTTAGATGAAAAACAGTCTCGTCATCTGATTAGAGGAAACTTTTCTAACAAAGTATCAGCACACTTTATTGTCTTCAGGGTTCTGAGGGCAGTTATAAATTACGAGTTAACAATGACAGGTTGCACTCATAAAAAAAAAAAACAAAGTTGCAGCCTATGCCGTGCGCCTTGTGGCTGCAGAATCGACGAGCGAAGTTCGTCGTACAACTGATCTCTTTTTATTAAAGCGCGATATTACTGAGGTCTTCGCGCCACCTGCACCAGGTTTGAGAGGCCAATGTTTCTGATAAGCACTGTATACAGCATTCTCTAAACAAACCGTTTAACGACCTGTTATAGTTCTATAATCGCCAAGAAAAGCGAACCTTAACAGGTTCAGTCAGTTATTTTTTCCGTCTATATTTTGTTCAGTTTTTATTGGCGCAGCAATTTTTTGTTGCTAATTCAACACTCATTCAGTTTATTCAACAATCCTGAATGAAATTTTCGTTTAGTACTTCGCAACGAAGTATTTTTTGAGCACGTGTTGTAGAGATTCAGTTGTGAAAGCGGGACTGTAGCTGAGCCTAATTTAAGTAAAGTAGGCCTAATACTAGATGCACGTGATGCACCTCAGTCTTACCATGTACTTTATGCTCAGTGAGACCACAGCGCCTGTAAAGACTAGTAAGCCGCTGAAGTTGTCCCTTTCACAGGAAAGAGAAGGGCCGATGCTACAATGCACTCTTAGGCCTAAGTTTTTTGGAGGCGCGTGTGTGCTTTCATGCAAAAGCGGCTCTGACTATTGGCTTTACTTTTGGTCTTCTTGAATAAATCAAGGTATTCAACTAACAAAACGTCGCATGTGAAGCTTTTTAATTGTATGGTGAGTGAAATAAACAAATAGCCACAATATTAATTTAGATAACTTTCATGACTTGCAGTTGATCACGCGTCGATCGGGACAGCCATGATGAGGTGTATATAAAGATGAAGCTAAGGTAAACTGATACCTGATACCTGGTAAACTGATACCTGATTTATTACCTGCTGCGGGTCCTTGGACCCAAGATATTAAACTTATTTTTAGAATATGGCGGAGTGTTTGGCTTGAAGCACTCTGGCACGAGTCGGCCCGGTATTGCACTGCTTCCGGGATCGGCCCGGGGCATATTAGCGCGCGCCTTTTTTTTTCTTTGCTCTCCTATCCCTTAACTCTCTTACTTTCAGCACGCAGCAGCGAGCGTGGTTCGGCTTGAGCCAGTAGGCAGGCCCGTGCACTTTCCTTTTCTTTCTTCCTATCAGCAACAGCAGCAAGGTAAACCGACATCAGTGGATTTTCAGTCATTCAGTATTTTACAGTCCCGGGTGCAAACTCTCATCCCTTGTTTGTGTGTTTGCTTGTGTGTGTGTGCGTGTAATATCCTCTTCTGTGTGTTTGCAGCAGCATCTCAACACGAGCTTGCAATTTTAAAGTGTGAGCGCTGGTTACCTGCATTTCTTGTTCAAAGAGATATGCCCCGCGAATTGGATTGGCAGAGGCCTTCCGGCGTAATAGGAAAGCATGCCTATAAATTTCTTTCGTCAGCTGTTTGCAGTGGGAGTTTTCAAAAATTTCTACTAGATATCAACAATAAAACAACAAAATTTCAGCGCAAAATCAATAATAAACCAGTAAAATTTCAACAGAACAGTACTCTATATTTTCAATGCTTCTTGGTGGCCAATATTCAAGAAATCTCAATACCCTCAATGTTTTATCAACAAATAAGCAACGTTATTTAAAGGTAAATACTCGAAATTGACCAGCAGCATTTAGATCACTTTTAAACAAAAAAACGAAATAATCTATGGATTCGAAAGTCAATCTCTGTCAGCTCGTGTAGCTTGAATCGAACCTCTGCGATCTCGAGCTGTCGAGCTGGAAAACAGGCGGACAGGGAATAGCGATATAGTCCCTTACGTAATGTCTGCAGCACAGATGGCCTCCTGAGGAAATATGGCCTCTGGCCGTTTTACCCTTAAAAACAAATAGACGGGTGAAGCACTGGAAGATGATACCGCATCAATATGAGTTTACTGGAGTAGAAAGCAACGAAAAAAACCATTTTTCAAGTAAAGTGCTAAGAAAATAAAAATAACAAGCTCAGTAATACTGCAGTGAAACGTAGAAAAAAACAGTAAAAACGTATTGGTTTGAAGTCACAAAACTTGTTCCCTATTTCGTAATGCTTTGTACAGCTCTAACCACACCCGAGACAAAATTTTTCTTATTGGCAAGGCCAGGCTTCGAGTAGTAAAATAAAACAAATTAGCAGAGATCTTCCGTCTGTCGAGTACAAAGCAGTAAAGCAGCTGAATGGGCTAGTTGGTTTTGCATCTTGGTGAAAAAACAGCGCACAAGCAGACACAGACAGAAAGAAGGGGACAAGCGCTGAACCTTTTTTCTGATGCAGAAAGACAGAATTCTTGCTCTGCATGCTGCGTCGGCGGTGAGTGAAATAAGGAAGCTTGGGTCCAACTTGCTACACATAAAAGAGCCCGATGTACAAGAAATCATTGTCAGTAAAGCAGCTGAATGGGCTAGTTGGTTTTGCATCTTGGTGAAAAAACAGCGCACAAGCAGACACAGACAGAAAGAAGGGGACAAGCGCTGAACCTTTTTTCTGATGCAGAAAGACAGAATTCTTGCTCTGCATGCTGCGTCGGCGGTGAGTGAAATAAGGAAGCTTGGGTCCAACTTGCTACACATAAAAGAGCCCGATGTACAAGAAATCATTGTCAGTAAAGCAGCTGAATGGGCTAGTTGGTTTTGCATCTTGGTGAAAAAACAGCCTGGAGTGACGCGATAGCTACAGCTGGCCGAGTGGAACTTGATCGCGTGACGAACCACATGACGAACCGCGTGATCAGCCACAGCGCCGCGCCGCCGGCAGCTGCTCCGCACCACGTGACCATCCACGTGACAGCGTGGCGGCCGAGCTCGAAATGCTACCTAATGTAACTATCGCTACAAAAGGGGCTTTAGTATATCAGATGGTATTGAGGCATGGTAGCCACATTGGTTATCACCACTCAACGGGCTCTTATATCCTGAAATTACACATATACGCGACAAGTACGGCCGGCTCCTATTTAATGAAGACCTAGGTTTTCTTCTGTTATATATCTTTTCGCAATAAATTATTTAGAGCTCAATGTTTTACCACATTTCCCTAGTCTAAATGGTCACAGATCTCATATACCGAAAAAATGTTCGAGTCTTATGACAATAATACTAGTCAGAATAGGACTGAATACCGCAACAACACCAGTGCGACAAAAAGGTGTCTAAAGCCAGCTGTATTCTGGTGTCACATATGGCCGAAATGATTGCCTAACCTAGGGCTGACAGGGCATGGGTAATTTTATGAGTGGTAAAAGAAAACAAGCTTCCGGAAAGGGACAAAACTCAAGTAATAGATTTTATTAAAAAGCTCGAAAAGAAAAAGAAGAAAGTTTTGGGGTACACCATAAGTGGACCGGTAAGAGGGCAGGGTAAGGCCCAATATTTTTTTTTAAATATGGATGCGCTTTTAAGACATGATAAAACCTGACCAAAAAGAATCGTCAAAACGTCGTCGCAAAGCCGAAATCATTTTCGCGAACAAATTTAATGACTGAGGCAAGCATTGCTCGGTGGGGCTTCGGTCGTTCTGTTTATTTATTTTTGTGCAAAAGAAACACACGGCTAGTCGACGCCTCCGTCGCATCGGTACAAAGTTTCGTTTTCAAATGAAAATATCCCTCTCTGAGGACAGCGGTGATGTGAACTCCCTTGTAGTTAAACTGATACGAAGCTTGTTTCTGAAAGGTGACATAAGAGAGCCAATATGACCTTGTTGTGAATTCGTTCCTGTTGCTTACTTTTCCTTCTCCTGAAAGCTGTTTTCCCGAAACGGCACATAGCTGGGAGAAGCTAGGTTTCTACTCCGGGACAAATATTTGTACAGCAAGATAATTGATAACTGCGACAAATAAGCTGTGCTTCCAGAAAACAAACACTCGTACTACGATGTTCTTTTCGAAGAATATGATTTAATGTAGTGGCATGTCTGCGTACTAAAAATATTAAGCCGAATTGCTAAAGAAGATCAGCATGCTTTTGGGGCGGGAAAATATGAACGAAATTGAAATAATCACAAGTCTTACAAGCGGGCACTACTTTTTCTGGCACTGTGTATTGATTGTATATATTTTTGAGCATTAAGTCCTCCATTAGGTCTACACAGAAAACATTGTTTATTTGATGTGTGGCACTAATGGGGCAGCAAGAATTAATCTTTCCAATCGTAAATCATCTATTCCAAAACCGCCACGTTGGAAGAGTGACGCGCTGCTTCGCATTAGCGTTCTCATGCTCTAGTGCATGCAACTTTTTTTGTAGCGTAAGCTACACTGATCGAGGTTGAGCAGTTTCGCGTGGCTCCTGGAGAGCCGAGCTGCGCATGCGCGAGGAGCAGTCACGTCACACGGCGCACAGCTGGAACGCTGGTCTGCGCTCCACCTCCACCGGTCTGCGCGCCTCGCCGGTCTGCGCATCCTCTGGAAACCGCACCACGTGACCAACCACGTGACTGGTCACATTGCCAGCCGCGGCTCCGCGCCGCGGGCAGCTGCTGCGCACCACGTGACCGAACACGTGGACCCCCCGCCCCCTGCCGTGCACTCACTGAATAAAAATCGCTGTGTCGAGGCTGGAAATAGAACAAGGGCATTTGGCGTTTGAGGCGGAGGCGTTACCACTCCGCCACGACGGCTCAAGGTTTAACCGTGAATGAAGGCGCATGTAGTGAATGCGCGCCTTTCATATATTAACTCTTCCGAACCAGATGTCGCCGCGCTTACGCTGCGTATATCCTGGCCTAACAGGGCTAGGCCATCATCAGTTTTTTCCCCTTTTCGAGCAATCCTTCATCATTAACGACTGTTAATGCGATAGGGTTAGACTTCCCGTTCGAAGCGAACCTCAGTATCTCTGGGTGGATAACTCATTGGTCGAAATGGACTCTGGCGTCGCAACTCTCGTAGCGAATCGTGTTGATGTTGGCTGTCGGTAAAATCGGGTTTGGTTGCTAGGGTTGTGGCGTCCTAACTGCATGACCTCTCGCGGGTGATTACACCACCCCACACTCATTACACAGTACAGCAGTGAGGACGTCACTACAAATTTCTCATTGTTGCACCAGGTATAGACATCATTCAATCACCATTACATAGTGCCTTTCACCAAAGAAAAGCAAATGCGCCCTAAATAAAAATGGCCGAGCGATGACCAGAACTGCTGACCCTCGGGTCCTGACCCGAGCACTCAACCCCTCGACCACTGGGGAACTTTCGTGAGGCTTGATTAATGCGGGTTTCAGTAAATAAAAAGTAGCACAAGAAAAAATTAGAAAGCACAAAAGAAAAAACAAAAATGAAATAAAGAACAGTGTCGGTGTCTGCGAAGCGATATGCAGAATGGGCCCTGGAACGCGGAAGGTGCCCTTTAATGCCGCTGCGTCATGTGGAGGTTAAGTGTCTCCCGAATTTTTTCTGGATTCAGTTTATGTACCCGTAGAGAAAAAAGGCGCCTGAAGAAATTTTTCTTTTTTGTGTTGGAAAGGCTCCGCGTTCAAAGTTATATTTGTTGTTAAAAGAAGTCTAATCGTACCACGAAGTACATTGTCCTGGCACGGAAATATGCTATTCCAGAGCGCCATCCGAAATCCGAGCACCTATTCAAAATTGGTGCTCAGATTAGTTATAGAACAGAACGTAACTAAATGCAAATTCATGCACGTCTCATGAGAACGTTCCAACATTTCCTACGCATATTCACTGAAATCAACTATCATATCACATGTTGAGTCTTACAAGTACCTAGGAGTCCTAATCAGCAATAACCTAACAAGGAATGAGCATATCACAAAACCACCTGCTCTCACTTCAAGAACACTGGGCTTCATTAGAAGGTTACTTTCACTATTCCAGCTTTCCATTCGTCAACTTGCGTACGAAACTTTCGTTCGCCCGAAGCTCGAATACGCATCGGGAATTTGGTCCCCTTATCAGGTGTACCTAATTAACAAAACAATCCATCCAGAATCACGCCGTCCGCTTTATAACTTCAAAACATGACTTTCGCTACAGCATCACCAGTATTAAGACATCTCTCGGTATCAACCCACTAGCCGATAGACGCAAAACTTCTCGCCTACCTCTGTTACGTAAGATTTACCACGACTTATCCATCCCCCGTGATTCTCTACTAGTTCCACCAGTGCGCACATCATCTCGTCTGTTAAACTCCATGAGCGTGGATCTAATACCACCTGAAACAAATCTTTTTTTACCAGCCGCAATTCACGAGTGTAACCAGCTTCCTGAGCGTGCTGTAATCGAACGCGATATCGTAAGTTTCACGCAATGCCTAACATGTCATCTTAGATCATAAATTGTTGCCTCGCCTTCCTTTTCATTATAGCGCCTCTACCATTTGAAGTGTGATTTTGTGCCTGAGCCTTCTGACTATTTTGTGCTTCTGTTTTCAATTTTTGTGTCATTTTTATGCGTTACCTGCCCCCTTCCTTTTACGTAACACCCAACCCGGGGGTTTTAGGGTCTAATAAGTTATGATCATGATGAAGATATGAGATAAGACGATATTAAAATTCGTCTTTTTCGGTATGCTATGTAAATTCCTATAGAGAGCTGATATTGAGCTTGTTTGACGTCCCAGGAAACACAAGAAATGTATACAGCAAAGAGCATGTATACAGCCATGCCCACCTTGCTTCGACAGGGAACTTTTTCTTAAGCACTCCTGCCCTTCGAAAAGAAAATCGAGCTTTCTATGAAAAGGTGCCAGTCCTAATGAAAAAGCAAGACAGCGCCTTAACCTGGCCTTCGTAGCAACTGATCCACTGTGGTGGCTACGGAAGGTTGAGTGGGAAACATTTAGCCGTTAAATTCAGTGTACTCCCTTCTGACTGATCACACACGACTGTAAAGTTACGTGAGAACGCCCCGCAAACTACAGATATACATGAAAAAAAAATCCCCACTCGATTAACTTTCGTGCCAAGTGCCAAAAACTACAAAAAATGTCCGGACTGGCACATCAACGGTACATTCATGCTCATTGCCTCCCTCATCATCCCTGAACCAATTAAAAGACGTGTCGCTGTAGGCATAAAATAAGAGCTGCAGTAAAGTTGCAGCGCCTGGTACACCATGGTTTCCCGAGTTTTAGGTCCCATTGCCGGTTCGCTACTTACAGAGGCCAGGCGGTGGTTGAATTCGAGTCCATGTTGCTGATACTGAAAATGTAGCATGCCTGCCTAAGGTGCAGGTTTCCCACAGCCTTCCGTAAGTGTGAGATGGTCTTGGCTGAGGCTTTCATTTGGGCTAGTTAGTTGTAGCTGTGAAACATATTGACTAGCACATACACAGACAGGGACCGAAGTAAGAGTAAGAGACAGGACACACGCTAGACTTTAGACTTGCAACTAGATATTTAACTTGAAACACAGTATTTATACACTTTCCTTCTGCGCCACCAGTGCCACATATCAGTTGCTGTCGCTGTCAAATGACGCTGGTGTTCCTTCCTTTATCTGAACATTGGTGCTGTTGGCACTTGTTGTTGATCCTTCTGCAGGTCTCTCGTGCTGGTTTTAGTCTTCTTGATAATTTTTCTTCTGATACAGACCACCCACCCTTTTTATGTTTAACTTTTAGATCCTCCTCGTTTATCGTTTGTGTTTCGCGCCACTTTAAAGCACCCTATCAAGTTTGATTTCACTTATCTTGTATTGCTAGAGGTCTTCGGAGTGCTCCCCAGTGCATGTGCCTTGTTCATTTTGTTCCATCAAGCTTCAATTTCTTCGTCGTCATTTGACGCGACGGCAACTGATAGGTGGCACTGGTGGCGCAGAATGAAAGTGTATAAATACTGTGTTTCAAGTTAAATATCTAGTTGCAAGTCCAGCGTGTGTCCTGTCTCTTACTCTTACTTTGGTCCCTGTCTGTTTATGCGCTAGTCAATATGTTTCACGGCTTTAACTAGTCTGCTGGCAACTTGCTCTCGTTTCTGTCCACTTGCAACGACAAGTTGAAGCGCGCGTTCAAGAGGGTCAGGTAATGGTTTGAAGCCTCCCAAGTTACGCACGTTCATGTAGACCACGAGCCAGCGTGCATGTCCTTAATGGAGGCGGTTGCTTACCGCTCGCCCCGCTACCCGCTCAGAAGCGAAGAAGACCGTGAGAGTTTCGTCAAACTTTTCACTGAAGATTGCGCATCCGTGGATCAACACTCACTTACGTTTGTTTTTGCCGTTTAGTAAACTTTCTCCCCTTTGTAAGACAACCAATTCCCCCTCCTCTATCTGACCACTGAAATTGGACAAGTGTTAGGGGTGGTGGCATCATCATATGTTTAAAATGAGTTGCCGGCAGTGTTCGCAGCCGTGTCCTCTGGAGCCCTCGGACGTTTTCGTGAACGGCGCTGACCGGGCTTTTGAAGGCGACGAAGATAAAGCGATTTTTAGGGGTGGGCGATGGTGTGGGCGTTTTCGTACATTGGATACTTCGCGCGAAAAGATCGGCGGGAGATATTTCTGGTGGAGGCGTTCTGTCAGAACGTTATGTTATTCTGTCTTTTTGTTATTGATTTTATCTTTCCTGAGGTGATAATATATGCCGAGATGTGACAGCCAACAATATATAGCTTCGACTAATAGCGTGCTTTTACTTTTTCATGTAAAAATTATCTCTAGTACTGCGGCGTCAGATAATGGCAGGCTGTGCTGAGATTCGCAGTGTGCGTTTTTATTTGCTGCTCTACCAGCACTGCGGTAGTAGAGTTAGTTGCTATAGCCATATGTAAATTGAAAGACTGCGCTTAGTTCACCCCAGTTATTTCCTTCACGATACCTCAAGCACACGCAAAGTTCCCAGTGATAGTGCTGAACTTATAATTAAGCTACTTCCGCCTTATTCACTTTCTAAGGGCGCCTGGCCATTTTGGCAAAATATAGTAGCTTGCCGGATATTGTTTTCTCGCAAGTATTTGTTTTTTTAGGTTCTTTTAAGATCTTGATGGCGCAGCATGCTGAACTCCTTCGAAGACTGGGACTCACATTCTGACCTGCTGAACTCCCGTAGATCAAGATCATTTAAACTTCATCGAACGCCAATATCAACTGAATCTCTCATCTGAATCATGAACTACCTTTGCAGGCTGAGTGTTTGAAATCTGCTTTTGCCCCCCGTAGGGTGCAGCGGGGTTTGCGGAGCCTCTTCCAAGCACACACCCGTGAAGAAGCCGGGCGCCGAGCCAGGGGACGCTTGTACCCATTTTTACCGGTGGGTTTCCGGCGATGGGTTCTGAGCCAACCACCTTCCGCAGCCGAGGCGGACGCCCAAGACCCCAGGGAACAAGACGGAGATTGCCATGCGGTGTCTTATTATAATTTGGTTTAGGTTCGGTTTACGGGTGTTTAACGTCCCGAAGCGACTCAGGCTATGAGGGACGCCGCAGTGAAGGTATCCCGAAATTTCGATCACCTGGGGTTC
Organism: Amblyomma americanum; assembly: GCA_030143305.2. Taxonomy (NCBI): domain Eukaryota; kingdom Metazoa; phylum Arthropoda; class Arachnida; order Ixodida; family Ixodidae; genus Amblyomma; species Amblyomma americanum. The sequence goes on along the minus strand of JARKHS020025928.1, from coordinate 12,681 downwards.
CATAACGTGCACTGACATCGCACAGTACACGGGGCTCTAGAAATTCACCTCCATCGAAATTTAACAGCCGCGGCCCGGAATCAACGCCGCGTCTTTCGAGTCAGTAGCCGACTGTCATAACCACACAGCCACCGCGGCGGCCTTATTTTAATCTCACGGGCGGAAAATTTCATAAACATGTCATTTTTGCAAACCTGGAATGTCCTTCCAATTGGCAATTACAATCCGGCCTTGTCAATATATCTGTCCCGGAACCTCTTTAGCGCGGTATTCGAAAATCACTGGCCCTCACCAAAGCTGTCCTGAACCTCGTAAAATTCTAAGCTGCCCAATAAGTAGAGCCAGTCGGTTCTTGGCAACGGGTAGTCGAAGCAACGTTCCAACCTCATCAGCTAGAAAGGGTCGCCACTCCGCCACAGAGGCGGAGCGTTGAGTTGCTTAAGTCTTCTGCATGTGAACTGAAAATGACCTGGCGCTGAAGTTGTAAATGACCGGATGAATTTACGTTCGAAACGAAAATGCGGTTCAAAGAAATTTCAAAATTCACACCAATGACGTCAACGACGCCGTTCGAGGGCTTCGGCGATGACGAGAAGTGTGACTTTGCCTTGGGCACTTTTTCTACCTAGTCTTGAACAACACATACGAGAAATATCAGCGCCTTCGCTTGCTTTTAAGCTTGGCGCGACTTCGTAGTCGGCGATGAGCTAGGGGCAATAAGGTTTATGACGCACCCAGGTCTGCTTTATAGCTATGGTGAGGAGTAAACTGGGTAAATGTCACAGGAAGAGCGGAACGTAGCAAGGAACCCCAGCCGTGGAAGTGGGTCAAGTGCGCGAGGTCAAGCGAACAGGAAGTATTGTAAAGTCGAGTTAGCGTTGTGCTCCGCGATGTCTTATTCAAAGTGTATAGCATAAAAGCGTAGGAAGGTGCTAGGGTACATGGAAACTGGCTTGCAAAATTAACTCTTCCAAATCAAACGAAGATTGCTTGCGCAACACATCGAATAAAAAGCAGTTTCATCACGAACATAGCGTTATCCTTCCATGTGTACGTACACGTTCCAGAGCTCTCTCTCTCTCTCTCTCTCTCACACACACACACACACACACACACACACACACACACACGCACGCACACACACACGCGCCCACGAACGCACGCACGCACACGCACGCACACATAACGTCCGCCATTTAGGTACTAAGTTACCGCTCGCGAAAGAAATGTCATTCAAAACAAAAACTGCACAATAGTCTTTTAAGTAACGATTGCCCGCGGACTTCAGACTGTCACCGCGGGGAATGCTAGGCGATACTGCCCGCTCTCGTCAAAATGCCAACGCGACGAACCGTGTCAGCTACGCCTGCACCACTGAGGACGCTTCAACTTTATGATATCTTAAGGCTGCTCTTTTAAAGTTATGTTTCTTAACTCAAGCTCAAGAGCCAAGTATTGCTTCGACGTAACTGCAGGGCGAAAAAAGGCGAACACAATATGAAGGAAAACACTCACGACACGAACAATCCTGTCGTGCGTGTTTTCATTCCAATGTGTTCGTCTTCTTTAGCGCTGCAGTCATGTCAAAGCTAATTAAGCAACCAACTTGCCCAGAAGCTAGTCTTACTAAAGCCAAGTATTGATTTGGAGGATCCGTTACATATGTCAAGATATTCCGATGCTATGTACAGGTTCATTCAACCGGATCTCTAGTAGACTGAGAAATCTGTCAAGTTGAGGAACAGGCTGAAGCAACAAAGGTATTAACCTCGCAGCGTTAAGGGTCCCGTTCAACGATAAACCGCTGAATCTAGCGTCTTCGTGTCGAGAAAATGCGGTTTGGTGAGATGGCTGAGACGACACAATCATATGACCTCGTGCGGGTAACTAAAATGCATCGAATGATCAGAGTGCGTAACTGTGGTGACGTCACCGCACAATTCCTCATTGGTTACAGTGTCGTGACATCATTCCACCACAGCTACGTAGCGCCTCGCGTGCCTCCTCTTATCAGGGAAAAGCAACTGCACTGAGGAAAAAAATTAGCTGCAGTTTAAATACTGCTGAACGGGGTTAGAGAGCGAAAGCTGTGGTGTATCGGGCAAGTAGACGCGACTTGGCGTTTGTGACGTTGAGTGCGTTCCGCACACTGGATAGGCAATGCGCCCACTCTGCCACCCTGGCAGATGGCAGTTAAGTCAATGCTTGATCGCGAGAGGCTAGTCATCCAATGAACGCTGCGGCCTATTCTACCGCCCTCTACCGGCGGATCTAAATGTTAAAGGTCAAGTGGCGCCACACCATGGTGGATCGCGTATGGTAAGCCATATAGCCACACTTGACCTCTGGTTATCTTGAGGGTGAACCGGCAACGCACGGTGAAATCGTAGTGAGGCTTAGCGTAGCCTCACCTAGCGTAGGCTTAGCGTAGCTTCACCTCAAAGCCTCAACTAGCGTAGCTTTCGCTTCAAAATGGATGAGCCAGGACTTGAACCGCTGTGAGCCGGGCGCGCTACCCTCACCTACTGAGGAACGCACGTTGGAGTTGGTTACAGGAACGCATTGTGCGCCTTCTCGTAAATAATAAAAAAATACCATAGAATAAATAACAGTGACTGTGCATGAGGAGTGATACGCACAGAGTATCCCATGCCGCGAGGTGAGGCCCAATAACAATACCGCGTCATACCTTTTGGGCGAAGCTTAAGTGTCGCCCGAATTTTGATTGCCCTTGGTACATGAGAACAAAGCACGTAGGTTGAGCCTGACAACACAGTAGTCACATTATTTAATTTCAATATCTTTCCACTTTTGCCACTAAAAAATTGCAATATTTTCTCTTTATGCTAGAATTATTGAGCATTGATTGTTACACCTATTCAATTCAAGAAAATATACCTGCCATTCCCCTTTGAGCGCTGCCCTGAGCTAGTGACACGGCTGAAGTCTTCGCGGGCACTCACGCCCGGTACCACTGTCATCGCCACTGCAAAGTCTGGTAGGACGCCGGTTCCCAGGGACTGGTCAGGAATGCGTCGACGGCTCGGCCTAACCACACAGACCGTGATGTGCACGGGCAGTCCTCCCGCGCTGAACTTATTCATCCACGTCCTGCTGGCTCGGCCGTTATCTGGCCGCTGGCGAGATCACACGCAAGCTTACTGCCTTGCCGGCTAAGAACTTGCGACGCATGCGTAGTGGTGTTTTGCCACGATGCACCCGCTCTCACTCAAATGATAACGAACGCACTGCCGGCGCATTCTTATGCACCGTGCCATAGGGGGTTGGGGGGGGGGGGGGGGGAGGGAGTGTGTCCCTGGGCTCTACAGGGCAGCTAAGTTACATTCCACAAGTGTCAATTCCAAACATTATGGGAAATCACGATCGCAGACCAAATTCCCGTAATCGCCTAGAAGTGCTTGCAAGGTAGTGTGCGTAGAAATATTTGTCATGTTGAATTCTTTTATTGCCATCTAATGAGCGCAGACCTATATATATATATATATAATTACTTCGTGTTACGTCCGCTGTCGTGTACATGTAGTTTAATTCCCATTGGTTTATTCATTGAAGTTCGCTAAAACACGTTGCTGAGGCATGTTCCCAATCGTTTAGCGTGCAAATTCCATGCTCTTTTCAGTGCATTCAGCTCCCAGTGACGGCGTGGTTTAACAGATGCCGCAACTCGTTGGTTTCTTTTTGTGCCAGAAAAACATTGAAATGAGTACCATAAACCATGCGACAGCATACATGCGAATTCCTCAAAATAACAAATCTTCTTATTAACTTACCGCGGTTTGTAACTGTGTTGTGCGGCTTTTCATTCCTAACATCTGCTCAGAATAGAAAGAGGATGTCTCCGGTGAAATCACCCAAGGCAGTCATGAGAAATGCATGCAGGCTGGAGAGGAAGTGTATTCCTCATGCGTTCTAGGCCAGAGGAATCGAAGTAGAACCAGCGCTGGACATGCATTTTAACGCGATAGCTTTAAGGCTCCCGTGTCGCAGAAAATCCGCCGTCAGCGTCGTTGGCCGTGACCGAAAAAGGCAAGAAAAATCCCCAGAGAAGCAACGTAGGTGGCAGGTGAGTCGCCTGGTCACGGGACCTTGTGAGGTGGTCATAACTCGCATACTGGTTTGTGAGCAAACTGCCCACCGCTGCAAACGGCAGTTAAATTAACGACTGGTTGCGAGTGGTCGCTCGGGCAGAGCAACCTGGGTGTCACAAGCCCCACTGGTGGCAGAATCGGCCGTCGCAGGACAGTGGCGCATCGCTTAACCCCTGCCCTACTGCGCCAGCAGGGGTATCAGGACTCAAAGCGATCTATGAATGCAAAGTAGAGAATACCCATTTCCGTATATTTGGGCATTTATTCATTAATGTTATCGCGTTATACCGTTGACTCGGAGCGTAAGTGGCCCTCCAGTTTTTTGTCGACATATTCCGTCAACTTTTGCGGTCATCTAGCGCTATGATTACATTTTCTGGGTGACTTCACTACTTAGACACGCGCCATCGGCAGCCAGTGAGCTTAATTAATAACGGGTATGGAGGAAATGGCGACTTTGCTCAGCATCGCAAGAAACCGCACAACCTTTCATAAGGACATCGGTGCGCGAAACTTGGACACTGGCGTCATTCTGGCGGAATCATCGCGACTGCAACTGCATGTCGTTAAGCTTGCGATATCTTTAGCACAGGCCTAGACAAAGATAACGTAAACAGTCAGAGCATTTAGTGGGCACAGACAAGAATTCTACAGCTGCGTGACAAAAAATCACAATTTTTTTATAAAGCTTCCTCTTAAGACACATTCACCAAACAGTCTTATCAGCTTCGAGGCCGTAGAGATGTGTCCAAACATCCGCGAAATCGTGATTCTGCTGATAGGAAAGCAGAGGCAAATTGAGATTCTTGAGTAACGCAAGATATTTTTTTAGCGTTCAATACGTTCTGCTTTTTTCCTGGCTGCGATGTTCTGGTGAAACTATCATTTATCAATTTCTAAATGCCGTGCAAGTTAATGGAGGAGAATCCAAAACTTCCTCAAGGAAGGACGCTGTTGACAGTCTTCGGTTCAGCCTGTCTCTGCCCAAAGGTGCAGCAAAGGGTCAGTTCAATTTCCGGGACTCCAAAAGCACCGCTACAGGCCTGAAAACGCTGCGATTCAGTCTGTTGACAGTGTCGGCGTTCAAAGACTGTCCACCACCAACCCGCGTTTAACCCAATCCCCCCCCCCCCCCCCTCCGCCTCTTAATATACAGCGGGCTATTTACCGTGATGACGCCCAACATTCTTTAACTGCCTACGCATTCGAAGCACTCCCGCCAAGTCCCTAGCTCAAATCCCAGCAGGAAACAGGCCTTTTTTTTTTTGTTGGCGATCTGGGTGTCATTACCGCTCGAGATTTTCCGGACATAACAGGAAGCTCTGGTTAAGGATGTCACCTGCTATCATTGCTTCATTACCTAGTGCATGGTGTTTCAATAACGATGTTTTCCTATTAAGCCTCGGAAGTGGAACGGGGCTCACATTTACTTCTCTTTTTTATTTCACACGGGAAGGACCCTTCCGGTTGCATTGCTCCACACCGGCAATTCCTTGTTTAGGGTTTGTACCGTAAGACACTTCCTGCGACATGTTTTCTTCAAATGCGTAGGGGAAAGAGAAGTGAAAGGAAATAAAGACTTGCAGTCTTATATCAGAGAACATTAATGCTCTTTACCTTCTCATGTCCAACATTATCGGACAAAATTTTGAAAATTGGAGAACTGTAAGATACTCTAATGGCAGTATTGAAGGTAAAGGTCCATTCTCCAGATATGTAGCAAAATCTTTCTTTTAAAGTGTTTCCAGCAATCGTATCGAACAGTTAATACAGCCATAGAAAACCAAAAGGGAACGCTTTTCGCGATAGCAAAAACATGAACAGAAAAAATACAACACTGCCGTCGGGAGATCGGCGGATATATTGATTGCTTTAGTAAAATCTTAGATTATATGAAAAAAATTGCTTTCATAGACGGTTTTCCGCTGAAAATGCTTTTGTCCAGATTTGATGCATATGCTAGGAAGTGCTTTCAATGATGGCCTGTAAACAGTCAGGGCCACGCGCTCAATGATTCACTGCTATAAAGCGATCAGAAGTTTTTAGCTGCGTCAAGTAGAGAAAATCAGCCGGGTTGTAAATGTTGGGCCTGTTAGCGACACCTCGTGAAAAAAGTTTAACACAAGCATGAAGGACGTATACCGGGAAACATACGAAGCGAGCTAGCTTTTTGTTTACGATGTCTGATCGATGAGTTGCTTTCAAGATTAACTCGTCCTTGAATATTTACACTCACCAGTTACCTTTCTGGTGAACTGTGACCTAATTGAATACATACATAGAATACATGCTTGCGTTGAGTTAAATTACTCGCAGCCAATCACCAAAAAAATCATCAGTATTTTTTGTATTCGCTCAGAGGACATAGGAATAGGAACTTTACAAGCTTCCTTTTTTTTCAGAAAAGAGCCACAACTGTTGTACCCCCCGATACTTTCATGAGTCAAACGGTTTGTACGCAGTTTGTACATACAAATTGCTTAAAAATTGATTTGCACATGAGCATCGCAGCTTGATCCCTGCCGCAGTAAATGCGCGTAGTTATGACTTTAGCATACGTCGGTTAATACTTGAGAACTTGAGTATGAAACACCATATTTCAAGAAAAAGACTGCCTTTAGAAACAAACAGATCAAAATGAAATAATTAAAAATTAATTATGATGCTGGGGTGACTACACAAATGAACGCATCTTACATATATTCTCAGTGAAAGGAATAACGCATAAAGCCAAGCTTTATTTCCCGTTTTGCTCCCTGTTATGATATTCGCAGTCGAGACTAACCATTTACCTTTCCACTGCAGCGCGCAAGCAAGCATTTGAACTGAAAGGAGCAATGGCGAGGTGGTGTCCTAATCATCATTACTTCCTGCTTCCAAGCTGTGGAAAGGAAGTGGATATTTTCCACCGTAGTCCTACATATCAGTGCAGCCATGTGCTTTTGGTTTTTATTACAGCCACTATGCTCTTCGAAGTAAGCACGGAAGCAGCGACGCTCGTCTAATCAAGTCAGGAAGCACTATCGCTAATCCTCTCTCCCAAACAGAAACCTCTCATAGCGTGTCTCAGCCTTCTGGAAAGAACTAGACCAAATCAAAAAATGTCTTCGTAAAGGGAAGACTAGGAAATGCTTTTGATTTGTGCTGGCGTGCTTTCAAACTCGAAGCGGCCTAACTGATCGGCGCGGCGACGCACTAATTGCACTTCAATGGCGCTGGGCCTCTCTGAAATCAGTTTTTCAGGTTTCCTAAAGCTCCCTAGAGGCTGTTTCCAAGGCTTAAAAATTCCATCTCTTTCGACGTGCGGCCTTACAAAGCAGAGGCCAACTAGGAGGAATTGCTCTCATCGCATTCCGCGAATATGTTGGTCCTGTGTTTTTATTTTTTAGCATTTACACGTGTTCAGCGAATTAAATTTGCCAGTGTTCACCTGAATAGGAAGTCCCCAGGCTACAGATTAACTCAAGGCCCGATTGAATTTCACGTCTATGCTAGCGCCATATACCGATCTGACAGAAAAGCGAAAAGCAGGCTTAAATCTTCCATTCATTAGCAGTGCTAAGAGTTCGCTA